>JAGDQP010012276.1:0-50743 GCA_022664845.1 Lepisma saccharinum
GTTATCTCGTATTATACGGGACAGGTATTATATGGTTCGAGCAAATATGAGATCAATATGGCCGCCGGCCCAACCACTTAAAATAAAATATCTCCGGAACTACTCAACTAATTTTTATTTTTCTGGTTGAAACTGAAAGGTACAAACGCAGGCGAGAAATTATAATCTGTATATTTCTTGCGTAAGAGTTATAAACGATTTTTTAAAAAAAAATAAGTAGCAGTAATTATGAGTTTTTGCGAATTACTGTCATAGTATAGACTTTCTTCAAAAAAAAATGTTTTTACTTTGTTATTAGCACTTTCAAATAAAGCCAACAAGATTCAGCTGGGTAGTTCTAGAGATACATATATTTCAATATTCATGTTTCGCTCATTATTACCTTTGCGTTATTTATACGCTAATGTAAAAATTCAATGGGACTTCCTTCTTCTCCGGTTAGCAAGTTAGATATTTATGCTGATTGAAAGAAAGGAAACACACACACATGCACACAGACACACACAGAGAGGGAGAGAGAGAGAGATTAGGGGAAGGGATTATTATGTGCTCTATTGAGTGTTTGTGTGAACACTGAACATGCTTGCCAAAGGAACAATAATAAAGCTAGGACAAATCGTCAACATGATTAGACAGAAGAGAAAAGCGCTATAAAAATAAGTCGTGTTTTGCTTTGGTATCATTCCATATAAGTGTACAGATAATGATCTGCCATGAACAAAAATGTGTCAACTTGAAGCAAATGAAGAACTGTGTCTATCAACAAGATTTTAAATTATCTGATTCTGAAGCTCATGACAATGATTAAAATATGTGAACAGTTAATTAATATTATAATAAATGTCCAGAAGATTAAATAATAAAGTAATGTATAAGGAACATTTATTGTAACTGTATCAGATGTTCAAGTTATTAATTTGATAATTGCACGTAATAAATTATAAATATCTGGAGAAGAAAACAGAAGGGCGTATGTATAGAACTAATGGGCGATTTTATGCAGTAATATGTGAAAGACAAGATGGAAGAACAGAAGGAAAATAGGAGCTTGGAAAGAAAACCTAAGAGGCCAGAGATTAAGTTAATTTTGTATCCAATATGCATTGATGGTGTGAAATACGTGGTTTAAACAACATACAAAATACGATGATGTACAGCAAGCTAAATAACGAACTTCAAAGAGAAACAAACCGAGCACGAGAAGCGTAGATAACAAATTCAATAAATTAGAAGACTTGAAGAGAACAAGAAGAACAAGAAAAAATAGCTGTGTTAATTCAACACAATGCGGTGTCCCAGTGTGACTACCACTTTTGTGTGTTAAATCAACACAATACACGGTGTTGATTTTGGTAGTGTGAAAACAAATGTTCCGGCTGCAGTGAGATTTAAACATGGGTTGTTTAGTTAGAAGTCGAGCGTCTTACCGACTTAGCTAAATCGCCAGACAGAAAAAGCATTAGTTGCAAACGATATTTAGTGAACAACATTTGAATTAAACGACTAAACTATAGATTTAAACAGTGCATGGGATCAAATATATGTTGCTGAACCCCCAAAACAAACTAAGTTACTTGCACGACTTATCCCATGGTTTAATCACTTCCTATTTGTCCATTGAGAACCAGAATTCCCATTCATTGAGAACATTTTATTTCTATGAAAGCTAGCAAGTTGGCGACAGCCAAACACTTGAGCAACATTACTGCTTTCTTAACGTAACAACATGTGAAATGCTGCGCTTGCTTTCATAGAAATAGAACATATTCTCAATAAGTGGGGATTGTGATCCCTACTTGACCAACGGAAAAGTGATTAAATCATGGCATAAGTCCTGAGAGTAACTTTGTGTGTGTTTGGGGTTCAGCAAACATTTTTTTATCCTCTATATTGTTTCAATCTAATACTCTTTTCGTCTGACGATTTAGCGAAGTCGGTAAGACGCTCGGCTTCTAACTAAGCAACCCATGTTCAAGTCTACCTACAGGCGTAACTTTTATTTTTCTCCCAGTACCGAAATCAACACCGTGTGTTGTGTTGATTTAACACACAAAAGTGGTAGTCACGCTGGGACACCGCATTGTGTTGAATTAACACAACTATTTTTTACTGTGTATGATGTACAAGGAAGCAAGAATGATGGAATTTGAAAGATTGGGAAGCAAATAAGTTGGTCATTTGAGGACAGAAATAGTGACCTCATTAGTGATCGGAAAAGATTTATTAGATAGTTTAAAAGAATACAAAAAAACTGTATGAATCGTCCCAACACCAACATACACTAAATATAGCAGAAGCAGAAGTTAGTGGTGATGATAAAGGGCTCAAAATACTGGAAAAAATTTTAGAAGGCTTTTAATGAGATGAACAATGGTGAAACAATGGTAGTGGACGTCGTTCCGATTAATCTGATAAAAAAACGTAAGAAAGAAAGGAAAAATAGAACTTCTGTGACCCTGCAACGAAATTTATGACTCAGGAGAATGGCCACTCCAATTTTTTTATAAACAGTCATAATTCCACTGAAAAAGAAGAAGAGTACAAAAAGATGTAAAGATTGCAGAGCCATTAGCCTAAAAGCGAGCCTCAAGGTAGATTCATCCATGAGTATTAAACAGAAGTTATACGGTGAATAGAAATCAAATAGAAACAGTTTGGATTTCCAAGGGAGAAAAGAATAAGGGACCCTTCTTGTTAAGAACAATAGGAGAGAGATGGAAACAGAAAAGTAAAGACGTATTCCTGGTATTTGTTGATTTGTAAAAGGCATTCGATCGAGTCAACTGGAAAATCTTAATGCAAGTGTTGAAGAATCCAGGTGTGAAACGAAAAGATGGAAGATTTATAACAAACTTTTATCTGAATCAGAGAATAAGGATAAAAGTAGACAACGACTTAGAACGAACAACAATAGGCCATAGAGAGAGAGACAGGAATGTTGTCTCTCGCACACTTTATTTAATATATATCTAAAACATGTTGTAAAGCGATTCCTTGAAAGCGAAGGAAAGGTACGGTCGGGGGAAGAAAAATCAATTGCATTATATTTGCGGAAGATATATTTCTTCTTGAGGAGAATAAGACATCACTTGAAAATATGTTAAAACACTTGCAGAAAAGCTGAACATAAAATGAAAATAAACAAAAATAAAACGCAAGGAATGGTAATTTTAAGAAATCAAATCATAGCAAACATCACCATTGTAAGAGGAAAAGTAAGACAGATATCCAGCTTCAAGTATTTAAGAAATGCAAGTTAGGATATGAAGTGTGAAGAGGGAGGCAAAGTCAAAAGGATATTCACTAAGGAGAAGAATTTGCCAGCGGATTAGTGAAGAAAGAGTAGAGGAAGGAATTAATTAAATATTTTGTAAGATTGTGTCGCATGGGATAGAAACGTAGACATTACGAAAGAGTGAAAAAAGATAATTGAAAGTAATTAAAATGTGAACATAGAAAAGAATGAAGAAAATATCATGAATAAAGCTGATGCGAAGTAAAAAGGTGTTGAAGAGAATAGCGGAAAGACGAACAATATTGGAGACGAAGAAATTGATTAAGACATTGGCTGCTCAGACATTGTATTCTGAGGGATGGAATTGAAGTGTAAGACGACGAATCGAAGACGATAAAGCGTATATTGAGTAAAACGAAATGTATAACATTGGGATGAATTAAGAGGGCTTAACTTGCGTTTAAGAACCTGCCGGTTTTGGCAGAAAATTAATAACGGCGATGAATGAACTCATACATTTAATCTCCTTGGGTTCTGGTAAATGGAGAGAGTCACAGAAAAATGAAGCGATTGTTAGTGATGAAAGCGAGAACCGACATAGTTATTTTGATGATGATTATTCCAGTGAAACAAAGATCATTACCACACAACCAAAGATAACTGGATACAATGCACTTCGTGTAAAATCAAGTTTCATGAAAATTGTGCAATTTTGTTAACTATTAGAATTGTCTATTAACGAAAAATTAATACTTTGAAGATAATTAAAAATATAGCACACATTTTCCTCGTGAAATAAATTAAATTTCGTTGAGTTTTTTTATTTGAGTGACACGTAAGCTGATTTGAGACACCACATCATAAAAGAGTCGTATCGTTCCTGTTCTCCCTCCGCATACACTGATCTAACGAGAGTTGTTTTAAAAGGTCATTGCAGCATCTTTCAGGTATATTTTTTATTTCTATTTGCGAAAATGCAAAAATAAAGTTACGTGAATTACCTCTACTTGCTTTATATGTATTCTGTGAAGAGGATGTTATATCAGCAGGGGTAATGTACAGGGTACCTGCGGTTACACGGCGTCTGATCAACTAATATTTCAGCAGTAGCGTGTACACATCTCAGCTTGTAATAATGAAGCTTGTTTCGAAAAAAGCAACATTGGTCCGACGTCTTATAGGACAGTCTGTACCAAAGACAAATTATACTACCATTACTGGAGAATATTTGAATTTGAAGTTGTATAGATCTTTTAGTTGTGTTCGAAAACCTCTTGAAGGAACACAAGTTAAATTCTAGTTTATGCTGTGCTGGATTTATATTGTGTTGTGTATGCTTATTAAATCTGAGCTGGAAATTATTTATACTTAACCCCAAAGTCTTGTAGTAGAATCAATGGAATGATTAACTAGTGATGGACACTTTATACCCTTAATTTGTTGACTTGGTGCATACATTCTGTTCGACAGGAAAGAAGGTGCAATATCCTCTGTGAACTAGTTGTTGTTATAGTTATTCTGTGTGCGCTGCATAATATGGTCCTTTGTTAGTCGATGCCAAGTTGAACCATCAACATTAATGCATTTTTGCAGGTGATTGATCATGCAATGTCAAGTCAAGGAGAAAGAAAATTTCCGAAACATTAGTTTGTTTGAGCTTAATCGAGGTGTTCCAGCCTCGGAAGCCGAAAAAAGCATTTGCTTTGTGTGCATGGTGATAATGCCATTAGTGCAAGGATTACAGAAAGTTAGTATGTAGGTTTCGAAAAGAGGCAGTTCGACATGAAATACCCCCCACGGTCTGGATGAAAATCGAACTTTAATGAGGACCATTTGAAAGCGTTATTTTATGCCCATCCATACCTAACGAAACGGGAATTTTCCACACAGATGGATCGTGACCATACTACTGTTGGAAGACACCTGCATTCCATACAGAGGGTGCAGAAGCCTGGTACGTAAGTTCCGCACGTGCTCTGTGACAACTGACTCATTTGTTATCTTTCTGCTCTTTGTGATCCGAATTGTCACGAATTACGAAATATTGTGCCTGTGCGTCAAAGTCACATTCAGGAAACAAAGATTCAGATCAGGGACTAAAAGATTCATTTACTTTGAGCTGCTTTACTTAACAAAAAAAGTTGCTATGTATTGCGAGCAATTGTAGAAGGCAAAGTGTGGAGAAACGTCTAGGAAGACACCATCCCGTGATTCTCCAGATGGATAACGCCAGACCTCACACTGCAATTATGGCGGAAACAGTATCTCAGGAGCAGCTAATGGAAGTCTTACCACATTCCGCATACTCCCCAGACCGCACAAACTCTGATCATTATCAGTTTCATGCACTTTGAAACACATTGGAAGACAGATTCATTCGCGACCTTGAACTCTTGACTTGATGATTTCTGTGCCCTGACACCGGTTAATTTTTACAACAAAAGAATCGTTGAGTTTCCAGAAAGATGGCAGACAATCGCGCAGAATGGTGGAGACTACTATATTGTTGATTACTGTTCTGTAATTAGTGACTTCCTTGATTCGTGGTTAGCGCTTGAGTAGGATGGTAAGAAGACCAACAGAATTTCTGCACCAACCCAATATTTAGAAAATTAGCAATTTTACCTTTTGGTTTTCTACTTAACTATTAATTACGCATTTTCTTAATTGACTCAAATATTCTTCACTTTTAATCATCCTAGGCCGAATATTATTTTCTGCAATTTCCGTTTCATCTAATCTTTTACTTCTTATGAGAATGTTATACTCATTGAACAACTCATTCTATATATTTTTCTGATCGGTTACTCGACTCGGATTTAACATACGAATGTTGGCTGTTGCAGGAAGATATCTATCTACGCTTGATGAAATATCTGTGTAATTATGCTGGAAGCAAATTCAAATTTGTAGTAGCAGTGTTCATATGGAAACAAACCGGAAATGATCGGGGATGAAACTTCTAAGTTAGTTCGCGGAGAAGAAAATTTATTTCTCAGAGTCTCCGAGTTTGCTTGGCAACGAACCAATAGTTTGAAGTTAACGACCTATTGGTTTCTGATAGAATCATTCTTGTTGGAACAACTTTTTTATGTATGAGAAATGTGCCTTCCTCATAAGCCAATGATATTTTATCGTAATTTTAGGACCATATTAGATGATAATGCTTATGGCCTTTACAAGAGGAAAGTTCTCGTTTAGTATCTTTCGTTATGTTTTTCCACTAAGATAAATATTTTGTTGTTCGATGTCTTTTGTTCTGCTCTCATATGATTCTATCTCGCATTCCTTATCGCTTTATACACTGTAGAAGGATGTTTCAGTAACATTGTCCATTTCCAATAAATCGGAAAGTAAAGTTTTGAAATAGTTTTTTTTTTAAAGATATACCTTTCTTAAACAATTTGTACTAACAAGTAAAACAGAATTTTGTTTATGCATGACTAAAAAGAAAATCATGGGGCGCGCTTTCATATACAGTCACTTTATAAATTTGTGAATTTGCGCGCCCCATGATTTTCTTTTAGTCATGCACAAACAAAAATATGTTTACTTTTTATTACTAATTGTTTAAGAAAAGTGTGTCTTTAAAAGCTTCATTATTTCTTTAGTTATTTCGGTATTCGGATACTTTTTCTCAAGCAACAATATTGTGACACAAATCCTTTAGTGTTCTGCAACCAGTCAAGCGCAACATAGCTGCAAGCTAGTGTTTATTCCAGGATAAATAAGTCCATATTCAAAAAATATTAGAATTTGCTTTTAAAATATAGAAATATATATAAGTAACAATGCAATCTTGTATAATCACCCGACTTACGTTACTGTGCAAACTTTTACCATTGAATGACGTCGGAAAACGAGTTAACGTTGCAAGATTTGAGAACATCACGAACCATTGTGAACTAAGGAAAAGAATGTAAAATTTGCATATCCAGAATTCAGTAATTACACTTAGAACACCAGTGGTGTTCAGGAAATATCTTTAGGGAGGATCAGTTTGGAAATTTCAAACTGAACATATTCTGTGAAACAAAGTTAGAAAGCTCTTAACTCAGATAAAGATATCCACACAACAGCTGCTCCAACCTCTGTATTTATAATATTGGATAGTTTTGCTCCAAGGTTGCATCCCAACCTTAACAGTTGGTGGTCATCCTCCAGCAGTGTTTAGGGTAGCGAACTCAATACTTTCAAACCAAATTCAGAAATGTTATTTCCAGTAAAGTACTGTATTAAGATTGGATCACCCTCACTTCTCTGTACACTGCAAAACTGTACCTTTGAATAGTGGGTACAAAATGCCAACTTTGTACCCATAATTTTTGGTAGGCAGTGGCGAACCCAGGGTTGGGTTTAGAGGGGCGGTTCTTTGTCTCCCAGTTCTTGGGAGGGAACAGATTAATAGAAAAAAACGATTAAAATATGAATCACAGTGCTCGTCACTGCCTCTGAAAAATATTCGGTATAATGTATCCACAGTTTTTGAGAATCAGTGACGGGTAAATGGATTTATATTTTACCATCGTTTCTTTCTATTAATCTGTTCTCTCCTAAGAACTGGGAGACAAAGAACCGCCCCTCTAAACCCAACCCTGAGTAAATTGTTGGTACAAAGTTGGTATTTTGTACCCAGTATTCAGTCTTTGCAATGTAGAAAGGTGATATAGGATGCATTTAGTTCTAACATTGTTCAATTCTTATTGTCTTGGTAGCATTCCGAAGGACGTGGGTTTGATCCCAGCAGCCGACTATCCTGACTAAGGTTTCTCCAGGGTTTCTCCTCAGTTACACCAGGCAAATGCCGGGATGGAACTTTCAACATAGGCCCTGGCCGACAGCTTCTCGAATCCTTTCCCCTCCACTATCCCGGTCTGAGCCTTAGATGCCTAAAGGCCTTAAAATACAAATCACTCTTATTGTCTTGTTAAAACATAACATTTCACTCGAACGAGAAATCAAGTCCTTTGTAATTGTTTTAAATCCTAGTTGGAAACCTAGGATCTTGAATAGATTTTCAAGCATGGCAGATCCTAACAACACTGAAACCGCATTATATTCGTAGGCACGATGGGATGGGTACAATTTAGGTATGATTAATGTGATAGGGAGGGCGCTTACTTATGTCTTCTAGTGTAGGGATATTTGTTTTATCATTTTTAGAATAACCGGTGAAGACGGGATATAAGGACGGACGGAAGGTTATTCAAAAGTCGAAAGATACTTTATTAATTCTCAAATTAAGATGATAATCACAACAATAATTATGTCATGATATTACGTGAAAGGTGGCCAACATTTTGCGCTATTACATCTGCATGTTTGCCATCTTGAAATCCGCCATATTGAATTCCGGTCAGATTTTGTAAATAGAAAATGTTTTATGTGACATATCAATTGGGACCACAATCGTTTCACAAATACAATGGGTGAAGTTTGTTTTTAAGATATGTTCAGTAGTTTTGAAGTTATTAACGACCTACTTATTGGTAAATATTTAATGACATGTTTTGAGTCACATAATTAACTAGTGCTGGCTGATATCAAACCGCCGCGGACGTAGCATAATTCGTAGAGCGTTAACTTCGCATTTGGGAGGTACAACGTTCAATACTAATGTCATACTATCCTGACTGAGTTTTTTCTCAGTGGTTTTCCCTCAGTCACACCAGGAAAATGCCTGGATGTTACATTCAATTTAAACCGTGTTCAATTTCTTCCCATTCTACCCAAGACAATGACGCTTAAGGGTCATAAATAGATTCAAATTCAAAATTCACACTAGCTGATAATAATTATTGTATTGTGATACGTATTTTCATTACATGACTTGTGGCAGAGTACATCGGAGAGAGGTGCTCGACAACTTGAAAAGTGATCCCCTAGCTAAAGGATTGTGAAGACGATTGCTTGAACAGTATAAGTCAGGGAGACAAAAATAAGTTATGTATTATTCAGAGGTAACAAAATGCAGGTCTATTGGTGCTACAATAGTTTAATTTCAGTGGAAACCCTCTAAAAGTCACCCTACATGTAATTAAGTGTCTGTGTTCATGGAGATGTTTTAACGAGAGTAAGTTTCCCTACGAACATAGACTCACGTTGTAGTTATATTTCTCCTGTGTTGACTGGGTTACTTTGACCCGCAATTCTTTGAACATTTCGAAGTTTATGGGTGAAGATGTACGGGATACGGCGAATATACTGCAGTGTCAGGTTAGTAAAATATTATAGAATGTTGTACCGAAGTGTATGGGTAGACACTACATCTACGAAAAGAACAGTGAACATACTTTAGATGTGGAATGATATAATGCTGAATTTGTTGATAATGTCGATTACGGTACTGCAAAGAAGTAAGATAATCTGATGAAGCCGGCTCGTCGCCGGACGTAAACCAGTGGACGCAGATGATAGCTGGTATTGTGTGAGTTCTTCATGAAACAACCTGATAATAATAAAAACTCTTTTAAACCATGCTTTTCTTTAAAAAACAAAATAAAACAATTCGTACTGAAAGTGAAATAAAATTTTGTTTTCAAGAAAATTACTTATAAAAATTTATATTTACTGTATATATGACAAAAAAAAAGCATATGATGCACGAATTGAAGAATTTATAAATTGATTGTATATGAGAGCGCGCCCTGCGCTTTTCTTTTTAGTAACGCATAAATATAATTTGTTAAAATAATTTTCTTGAAAACAAAATTATTTTTTACTTCCTGGTACGAATTATTTTATTTTGTTGTTTTTTAAGAAAAACATATTTTCTAAAAGTTTTTTTTTATGTATTTAATTATTTCAATGTTGGGATACTTTTTCTTATCATATATATTTGTAAGCTTATGTTCTGACACCCAAATCCATAAAGTCAAACGCAACATCGTTGCAGACTATTATTTATTTTAGGATAAAGAAGATCATATTTTTAAAAAAATATGTTTTAAAAATATATAAATATAAGAAAGTAACAATGGGATATTGTATTGTCACCAGACTTACGTTGCTGTGCAAACTTTCATCATTGTATGACGTCGGGAAATGAGTTAAATTAAGGTTGCAATGTTTGAGGACAGGGTTAAACGATCGTGATTTAAAGTAAATCTCATGAAAAGAGCCGGAAATGTGTTGTTCGAGCGAAAGAAAGAAATTTCTGAAAGACTAATGAGTAGCTTTACAAAATATCATTCACTAAACCAAAATTTTGCAATGCTCCAAGAAGATTTTCAAATTACTATGCATAGAAAGAACAGTCAGAAGTAGCCTCAACAAATGGTAATGTGTATAGAAGTATGAAGGGTCACCAAGATCTAGTTAGGAACATGATGTTTTCAAGAATTCTTACAGGCTTGTGTCAATCATATTAAAATTAATGAATATATACTTCGACAATAGGAAGGAGAAACTGTTGTATATTTCTGATTACCTAATTTCATAACACCAAAACATTGAATTTCAAATTTCAAAAGCCGTTACGAAACCACAAGACAACAAATTATAACTATCATCTCAAACATTTCGACTTCAAGGAGCTGCTGAATTATCTCAACAGATCTAAATTATTGTAGCAGTGAGAGAACTGCATTTATTAGTTGTTCTGTTTTGTGTCTCTGACTTATCATTGATGCTATCTCCTTTACTATCCCTTATGCTAGGGTTTCCAATCTTTTTCAAGTCGATGAGCCAATCAAGTAGCTAATAATTAATCGTTGTTCCCCTGGTTTAGCACGCCACACAAGATACAATAAAATTAAGCTTTACAACACAATAATAATAATCAGTCAGTACGAATGAATTATCCTACTCCACAAATTTCGAACGTATTTACAAATAGTTTGACGGTTATTAGCTTGAAAAATATTGAATGTATGTTAAAACAAATTTTACAATTTCATTTGTAAGACTTTTCTGGTCAAGACTGATATATATGACCCCCATACAATTTAAAAAATGTGACCGGAATCCAATATGAAGGATTTCAAGATGAAGGATACGCTATTGATGTAGCGCGAAATGTTGGCCACCTTTCACGTAACATCAATATTTAATTATTGTTTTGATTATCGTTTTAGTTTGAGTATTAACAGAGTATCTCTTGACTTTTGAATGACCCTTGAGACAAACTTTGAGTACAAAGAGCAAATTAATTTAAAATGCAGTTCCGGTAAATTCGTGTGTACCCCTATCGGTACTTTCCTTGTAAGAACCCATAACTTATTTATGTAATACGTGATTTGATGACCTAAGCGATATTTCTTGAACAAAACAGTAACCTAAGTAGGTGTCTTAAACGTTTAGGAAGTATCAGGGCTACGCGTTGGTTGGACCGAGGGGTCATTGTTCCTGCCCGTTTATCCGTGGACGGTACGGTACGGTGTCATCCGGCAGTACATACAACGAAGCGCGAAAATTAAAAAAAAAAGCCGCAGGAAGAGCACTTCGAGAGGAGGAAGAGATAATATCAGGTTATCCCATAAGTAATATAGTAAGTGCGGTTACCGCTATAAGGACGCCATCTGACGAGCGAATAGTGAAGTAGACGGTACGTGCCACAGCTGAATCATATAGGTGCACTTGATTGTGCAGCAGTGTGTAGAAGGAGAACGGTCTACTCCACATTTTTCAAGTGTTGCTTGTGATGTGTCAGTTTGAACATCACTGATGCCATCTGTTGGTTGTCGAGGAAAACCAAGCCGCTAGCTTTAGAGCAACTCATAGGTCTCTATGATACTGTCTCTATGTATCAAGTTGTATTTTAGTTTTTTTTGTATTATTATTTTCCTTTGGGATTTGTTCTTTGAAATTAAATTTTTGGTATTAAATAATGGTCAATGCATGGCCGGGTCTCCCCTTCGTCACCCCCTTTAGTAACGAGAGTACTTATTTTGGTGTATCTAGTATGTAAGTGTTTATGCTTATTTTTAGTAATAATATATTCATTATTATTTTAAGGAATTTATTTTGATTGTTTTGCGTTTCGTTATTTTTGGGACTCTGGATTTCCGCTCTACATCCCGATATTCACGCGATATTTCGTTCTTTTCGTCTCGTGTGAGTTTGGTTCAAGACTGTTTTTCCCGTGCTGCGTGCGCGTGACGTCAGGTGTGTTTGTACCCTGCCCGACATGGATTGAAAGATATCTTCTTCTCAATTTTTATTATATCGTCGATGAGGTAATTAAAAGTATTTGATCGACGCGATCATCAGATGTGTTTCTGGACATGGTGAGTCGGTTCCAGTTTATTTAAAATAAAAGAATAATGAGATAACTTACCTGTTGGACAATTTTTGTGATCGTCATTTAGATGTCGCCGCGTGCCTCGTGCTACAGAGGGTAGCCATCTTTGAAAATTTTATAAACTAAATTTTTATTGAAGATTATTAGTTGAAATTCCAAGTGATAATATTTAAATTCCCGTCAGCTTGAACTTTTAACTCCTTTCTACCTTTTGTTTTGTGTGGAGGAAGAACTGTCGTTATGATAGTCTAATTTTCTTACCTTCTCCTCCTCCATCAGTATTTGGGCACGAATATTTTTGGCGAAATTTAGGTTTGGTAACATTGAAATTTTGAATATTTAATATTTTGAGTTAAGTACCAAAAATCTTGTAAAACCATGATCTCGGAATGGAATTCAGCCCTTACTAAACAAATATTATGAACTTTAGGCTGCTAACAGGGCAAAGATGTAATTATAATTCCATATTCTCAACGATGTAAAAGTGTAAAAAGGAAATCTCGATCCTTCATCCCCTCTTAACCTGTTTTATGGAATTATTTTTGATTCGAAAATGGAAGGGGTGAAGGAATCGACAGTCGATATTTGTGTGTTATATGTTCATTAAGTCACAGGCCGGTAGAGCCATGTTAACCAAGTAAGTTTCGATAAAATCTTAAATAAATAATTTCTATCTTCTGGCCCAATGTTCTAAATTTTGAACTAAAACAATGCCCGTTATGTGTTACGTGTTTGCACTGTTTAAGGGTACCAGTGAGCCTATTTTTCACCCATATGAACTTTACTTTTGATATTTTGTTTTAACCCAAAATTCTGTATGATTGAAAAATAGGGGCATTTTGTCTGTACAGAACGCACCTTGTAATTAATGTAATATTATCTATATATTTTATAATTCAATAAGTTAACTTCACTCTGTTTATATTTTTTTTCTTTCCAAAATTTTAACTTAACAAACTTCGATTAATTTAACAATGGTTATATTTTAATATAGTTGGCACGCTGTCAATCCTTGATGTTAGTTGATGGAAACAGCTGTCTGCTGTATTGAAAAGGATGTCAGCAAGTTTTGTTAAAAATGTTAAGGTAATATAAATTTTTGACAGGAAAGTTTATAATAAAATAATAACAACGAAATTTAAGAACATGTTTAATTTCTTGAGAATAACGATTGGGCTATAGAAATTATACTGTTATTTAAGTTGGCTGAAATTCTTGTGTAATAGTAAAGCTATTACATGCTAAGTATTAGCGTGTTGCAATCCAACGTGGAACTCTTCCTAGTTCAGTGGTATGACCTACCCAAGGTGAGATTTCTGTTTGAGAGGATATGGATTTCGTTTGCACTTTTTTTTCCATCAACCTATATTGCATATAGTGTTACGGGTGTAAGTTGTCCCTTGTACGTAACTTAATTAGATTAGGTTCGATGGTTATTATTTCCTATTTTTTTTTCTCTCTTCTATTTTGTGCAACTATGCAATTACACTCATCTATTTATTTAATTAATGGAAGCCCACCTATGTGGAATGGACTTGGTGTGTGAGGCGGAAATCTCAACTTGAAGGTCTTGGGCCTCAGTACTGGAAGGTAACAGTGCTTTTTGAGTGTTTGCTCGGAATGAACCCAATGATATTGTGTATCAGCTACCAATGTTCAGTGTCATGGTGCCTTCTAGAATGCGGGCCCATTTGCTAAGCTTGGGTTCATTATGATGAAGTGTTTACGTTTAGTGTCACCGGTTTCTCTGCGTTGTTGTGATTCTGTGATTGAAGGTGCTTGTGCCTAGTCGTCGATTTTGAGTTCAGCTCTTCGATTCTTTGATGCTGCTATGAAATTCCATTCCTGAACCTAGTAGTTAAGTTCCCTGGGAGATAGCCACCTACAACTTTATAAAAATTTGTGTTCCTCCTGTCACCCCAATGAGTGTGCATATGTGCGACTTCATTAATATTTAATCATGTGATATTTACCAGCCTAGTGATTTTCTGTGTAACCGCTTCGAGGTTTAGTGAAATTTAGCAAGGTCAGGTGACTTGCTGTGAGACTTTGAGACAGGAGCAGAGTACTCCTGTATTTGCAGAGTGGTGGTTATGGCGTTATTTGAAGTCAGTGGGGATATAGGCGGGGACACTGTTTGTGGGAGGTGTAGATGGCTGGACCCCAGTGAACCTTTCTGCGTCGAGGTACAGGTATGGGAGGGAGGTAGGATGAGTGATGTATGGAAGTGGCTTACGCCCGCTCGCTGGGGGCGCCCTGTGGTAACCTGCATGCCTTATCTTAGCCCTGCCACAGGGGGTTGTGGAAGTCTTTGTTTGATTAAGCCTCGTTCCAGTTTGGGCTAATCTTCCACGTAGAGCGTGACCCGGATCTTGTAATTTGTTTATAGGCAAGACAGCCAAATCTGGCAGTGGTCATTCTGTCAGGCTACATGCTTGTGTTTGATAATGTCAGTGCCATAAGACTACATTCAGCATGTCATGCTGTATGAATTTCACCAGGTACATCGAGCCAGCACAGCGACACGAAACATCAATTTCATATATGATCAGGGTGCTGTGCGAGAGGTGGTTCTAGAGGTTTCGTTCTGGGGACACCGGCCTCACCGATAAACCATGAGAAAAGGGACCTGTGTAACTGGACAGCGATGTTCTGCAAGCAGCGGTGGAGGTAAATCCAATGCAAACTGGTCCATTTGCCATGTCACGAAATCCATGTCTACCATTCGGCCGTTCATCGTCATCCGCAGGACCTTCGGTACGTCTCGAAATGCGGAAAATGTGTACTCCATGCGGTAACCCCTAAACAGAAGCAGCAGCAAGTTGACATCTGCAGTTTCCTGCTCACCCGTTACAGACGTAACCGGTTTGGTACCAAAACTTAGCCAAACAAAAACTTTGCCTAACCAGAACTCGCATCTCAATACTTCGCGATAACCCAAAACTTCGCGAAACCAAAACTTCGCAAAACCGAAACCAGAATTGTAGAAATGTGTTGCATTATAAGTAGATACCTGAACTTTTTCGTTTTATTTTCCCATTGAATTCTGTTTTAATTTTGCGTTATTTTTCGTGATTCAACAGAAAGTATGAGATTATATGTAGGTGCGTTTCATTACCTCAAATTAGTTAACAGTAATGCATATGAATTATTAGAGTATTCCAGAACACAAATAATTAAATACTTTTACACTTACCTTACTCACGGAAGAAGGTGGGTGGGAATATACACACTACTGCACTTCTAGCATTGAACAAACACCACTACAACAATAGCTGATAACATGTACTGCCACAAAGTGGGGAAGGAAATGTAGAAAAAAGAAGGCACATACGCCAAGTCACAAAATTGGTTCCAATCACACACAGTCCGAACTCTTGATAATTATCACCACGGCTAAAGACTGATTATCTCTTTTATTTTATCTAAATAGAAGAAAAAAATATATAAAAGTACCCCTCTCACTTTCTCGGGCTTGAGACCGACCTTGGCGTAATAAGCATTGTTTTAAAATTGTATTTAAACGTGTTTTGTGTTTTAGCACCAAAGGGAAACTTGCCATCATTGCTTCCTTCCCAGTAATTATGCAGAACCATGTCATCCATTTGTGTAAATCCGTTTTCAAGCTTGAAGTTCCTGATTGTGTGCTAGTCCACGAAGGTAGTCCTTCATTGCGACATTTCCATAGTTTTCCTCTATTGCAGCTATTATCCGCGCTGTTTGCTGGTACTTTTTCAGCAGTTTTGCTCTTTCCTGACCTGAAATCAACTGCTCCATTCGCACTTCATTGAGTCTTTGTTCAGCCTTTAGCATATCCAGGAAACGCCAAACAGTAGGATGATGCGCACTAACAAGATAACTGAAATGTCTGTGGCAACCTTCCACCGAATTATTGGTTGGTGAAAGAACTGCTTCAAAACAATTCCACATGTTGAGCGGGATACTTTGGAGTTCTTGTTTGTCCTGTTTGCATCAATCGTCCGATCCAATTGCCTTCAAAGTAGTCCCATACCGATCTCAATGCTTCTTTATTGTTTTGGTAGAACTCACCTTCCGTCAACATTTCGTACACTGTAAAAAGTGGAAACACAAAATGGATGAAAGTTACTCCGCTTTATGGAGAAATAAAAATGGTAAATTAGCGTTTTGTTGTATTTACTCTTAAACGTGGATATAGTGTAAGCCTTTTAGTGGAAAGATTGGTAAAATTAACTCCATTTTAAAGTTTAACGTTTTCTTTGTAATGGCTTAACGTTAACTGAAACTGCGTTGAAACTGGCCAAAGTGATTTGTCCGTGAACGTTCAACTTATTTTACGCTTAAAATTCGGTTATTTTCTAATCGAAGTGTAAGCTAAACTGGCATAACCTTCACAACCTTCCGTAAAGCTTTCGGCGGTTAAACCATGTGGGTTCGTTAGTGCACGTTAGTGCATATACAAGATAGTTAGTGCATTGTTAGTACATGACAACAAGTTGCCCCCACCCACAGTTTTTCTTTTCTCTCTTTGTTCCCAATGGAGCACTAATGTGAGTGTTATATGCATTACCATGCACTAACCAATTCATGTGGTCTCATTCTCTTACTCCGTATGGGGAGGGGGGACAACTTGACGGAGCTGAAGGATTGATAAGTTCAATTCCTAATAAATGAAAACAGCGTAATCCAAAAGGTAAGTATATATTCAGAGATAGGACATTAACATATCCTATTAAAAAATTATAACAAATTTTCTTTAAGTAACCTTCACATAACTATGTACATTCAAATTTAGAATAAGCATTTGCAACCAATTAGTTTACAAATCAAATAAGTTCTGGTAATTATTACAGAAATGTTTCTGATAACATAATGTTTATATATAACATTACTGTGCTCTTATTTCAAACTTTAATGCATACCGATAAAACAAACCAACAACTAAATCAACCATAACACTGTGGCGACATTTATCGATCATATTGTGAGACTTCTTGATATTATGCAACCCGTAATACAATTACAGAATTACTTATTAAACAACTTATGGACATTTTGACTACCCATTCGTTTGTTGTTAACGAAAAAATACTAATACTGATAATAATAATATGAGACAATTATACGTTCAATGCATAAGCAGTGATTAAGTCGTAATCACGCAGTAATTGGTCCCATATCACAGTGTATAGATTGACGAACAAAAACACCAGAGGTGCAAAAAGTGGAGCCAAGTTCTTTAGCCCTAAAAAGGTGTGAAATGGGAGACGGATGGGCCAAGTTCCTTGGTGACAGCATGTAACAGGAACAAAGGAACTTGGCGCGAGGTGACAAGGTTCATGATCCTCAAGCTATAAGGGTGGTAGGGATCCTAAAACCCACTACGTCCACCGCCCCCAACCCTAAGGCTTTTGTCAGCTCGCGCCAAGTTCCTTTGTTCCTGTCACATGCTGTCACCAAGGAACTTGGCTCATCCGTCTCCCATTTCACACCCTTTTAGGGCTAAAGAACTTGGCTCCACTTTTTGCACCTCTGGTGTTTTTGTTCGGATTTCACAGCTTTTTGTAGGTGTATAATATATATACTCGCTCTCTCGGCCTCGTTTAGGTCCTCGCCCCCCGTAGCTGGCTGCTGCCTTAACTTCGAGTTTTTGGGTACTTACGCCCCTTTATCGTAACCACTCTCCAGGACACTGTGCTTCCATGTTGCAGATTTTTTCCCATACCCACCACCCGTGGGAATGAAATATTTATTGAAACATAGGGAAGCTTTGCCATATTTATTGTAACCTACTTGTGATGATACAGCAAATTTGCTTCCTGTTGGCGGCCCTAAAATCCACCACCACCAACCCTAAGGCTCGAACATCACCTGATGTTTTGCTCGGATTTCACAGCTTTTTGTACGTGTATATATATACTAGGTTCGCCTCGCTGGGTGTGCTGCCCCAGAATTCCGTGTGCCCCCCAACTTCAAATTTTTAGGGTTACGCCCCCTTTATTGTGATCAGACTTTCTGGGGACAGCGCCCCATTCTGTGCAGACCTTCTCCCATATCGCCTTGGGGGCTGCACCCTCATAGCGGTGGTTTGATCCATTTATTGAAACATTTTCGTGATGGTACACCTTCATACCAAATTTCGTTTCTCTAGCTTCAGTGGTTTGGAAAATGGTATTTGGGGGGCTATGTTGAATTAAAGAAAGCGATTTTTAAAAAGTTTTCTTACATTGCCGTTACCTACTTGTGATGGTACACCTTCATACCAAATTTCGTTTCTATAGCTCGAATGGTGTGGAAAAAGTTTTTGTGTGGCCATTTTGATCCAAGTTAACAACTTTTTCAAAAATGTAAATTATTCCTAAACTACTCTTGTTAATACACCTTTATGCCAAATTTCGTATCTCTAGTTCAAACGGTCTGGAAAATGGATTATGAAGTCAGCCATTTTGGATTCAAAGTGATGTCTTTGCAGATATTTTGTAATCTACTAGTGATGATATACCGTCATACTTCGAAATTTCATATTTCAATTTTTAACATCTTTTTTCTTACAGAACCTCAAAATCGCTGATTTCGCAATAAACTCTTCTTCCTGTATAACATGCTGACGTTTTGTGACACATGGAACTCGGCTGCATGCACTGCCGTACGTGTTGATACTCCCCTCGATTCGCTCGCGTCGCTGCGCCAAGAATCCCACGGCAGGCCGCGCATCGAACTTGAGGAGTTTGGAGGAGCTGCGTCTTTTTATCACAACCAGAATCTGCAGTGCACTGCGCCACATGATGCAGATATCCCCTCATACTCCAGAGCGCTGCGTCCGAATGGGGAAACGTCCACATTCTGCCTGTATAACATGCTCCTGGCAATGCTAACGTTTATGACGAGTAAAACTTGGTGGGACACGCAGGAGTATTGGAAGTTGGCACGAGGAACCAGGCTCATCCATATTCCATTTCACCACTTTTTAAGGTTGAAGGAGTTGACTGGACAGTTTGCACCCCTGGTGCTTTTGCTCGTATTTCGCAGCTTTTTACACTTGTGTAATGTATATACTCGCTTCGCCTCATTGGGGCGCTGCCCCCAGAATTCCAAGATGGCCTCGCTGGGGCGCACCCCTTTATCGCAATCAGGTTCCAGCTGGGAACTCTCACCTAGTAGGGGAGACGAGCCGAATTTAGTCTAACCTACTCGTAATGGTACACCTTCATACCAAATTTCGTTTCTCTAGCTTCAGTCATTATAAAGTGGGGCTTAGGCGGGCAGTTTGGATAAAAGATGGACACATTTTTAACGTTTTCTTATATTTTCGTGACATACTCGTGATGATACACTGTCATACCAAATTTCATTTCTCTATCTCGAACGATGTGAAAAATGGTATTTCAGCTGCCATTTTGAATCAAAGATGGTGAATTTTTTAAAACGTTGTTATGTTTTCCTAAACTACTCTTGATAATACATCATTATGCCAAATTTCGTATCTCTGGCTCAAGCAGTTGGAAAATGGATTTATGACGCCCGCCATTTTGGATCCAAGATGGCGTCTTTAGAGATATTTTGTAATATTTTCATAATCTACAAATAATGTTGTACTGTCAAACTAAATTTCATTATTCTAGCGGCAGCCGTTTAGGCTGTGTATTCTTTAAAAGTTTAGGGTTGGCGGCCATTTTGAATTCAAGTTGGCAACTTTTTCAAATTTTTAAAAAGTTTTCTTAATTTGCTACCAATGATGTAGTTTCATACCAAATTTCACTGTTCTATCTTTAGCCGTTTAGGCTGTGTATTCTTTGAAATTTTAGGTTTGGCGGCCATTTTGAATCCAAGATGGCGACCTTTTCAAAATGTCGGAATTTTTCCTTTATCTACTTATCATCCTCTACCTTCATACCAAATTTCATGTTTCTAGCTTACTCCAAACACCCTAAACAATATGATGAGTGAGTCAGTCAGTGAGTGAGTGAGTGAGTGAGTGAGTCAGTTAGCCTAAAATGTGCAATTTCAGGGGTCCACAACTAGAACATAGTTTGAGATACGAATATGAAATTTTGTACATCTGCACATATTTACCATATCTCCTTAACGGCAAAAGCTCATATTCCTATCTTTAACATCTTTTTTTTTGTTACGGGGCCCCCAAATCGTCGATTTTGCCATAAACTCTTGTTCCTGTATAACATGCTTCTGGCAGTGCTAACGTTTTCTGACGTGAAGAACTTGGCTCATGCACTGCCGTGCATGTTGATACTAGTTCCACGACAGTTGCATATAACTCAGGCGTAGAAAACAAAAACATTTTTTTTTAAATTAGAAAGATCGTACTGGATAGTTTTGTTCTACTTTCGCAAAAAAAACAGAAAGAAAAAGAAAAAAAAACACCGTGACCACCACGAACAAAAACAATTAATAGTGTGGCAGTCAACATGCTAATTCACTATTAAAAGAAGTCTAAACTTCCCTATGGTAGAAATTATTACTACAACTGGTAGGTTATCTACAAGTTAAGTCTTGAAAATTCTAGTTTACACCAGATAACAGTACTAATTGCTTCGCACTGATGTGTCTTGTATTAAATAAAGACTATGGGTTCTAAGAGAACTGAATAAATTAATAGAAATTAGAAAACTTCTGTTCGATTACATTGTTGATTAATGAAGATTTGCCACACACAAACAACAACAAAACCCTGAGTGTCACTTAAAGGAATAACTTACAATGTAAGGCTGATTGTTTCATTTCTTGCCGAAGAATTGTTGTATGTATGATTAGTAATCGCACACAAACAAATTAGAGAGACGCTAAAGCTCCCAACAAGCATATGTTTTAAATAATGACACAGAAACATTGAATGCGCACCAATTATGTTTTACTACAATCGAAACATTTATCGATTTGGTGTTAGAAGGGTAGTTACATATATGTTACTCTAAAATCACAAGAATGCTTTTTTTTTTTTCAACTTTAAGTTCAGTGTAAATTCACCATTCTCTGAGTTATTGTGTTACAGATAAAGACAAAGTAATGTGAAACCAATTTAATTATTCCACCAATGGAACTAATTAATCATTTGGCTAGCATTCAAACAGAAGGGAAGTATATGCAACTGGTCATTATCCTAGTCAACCACATTTACCATATAAAGGATTTATTGCTTGTTCTATCAACTAATGTTTACACACAGAGATATATATTAACACAAAGTTAATAAAGGAAAACATTAAAAAGGTTCCACGTGGATGTCCTTGGTCTTTTTATATAGAGCAAGTACAGTTTCGATAACCGGGGGATTTCGAGTGTTATTGAGGATACTTCGTGGGGTAGGGGGCCACTTTTAATGCTGTTAATCATTTTTTCTTGTCCTAAGAAACACGGTTGTCAAATTTAAAGTTTCTAAGTTTAGCAGTTTTGCGAGTTTTCATATTCCTCTCTTTAGGAGATTCCCACCGCCTCTTCCGGGATATACCGAATCGAGAAACTAATATAACCATTACTCACGTATTGAAACGAAGACTTTTCATGCCAAATATCATGTTCCTAGTTCAAGTGGTCTCCAATTTTCACGCCTTTCCTACTCCGTTTCACCCAATTTGAGGAATGGTGGCAACCATGTAATACCACAGGTAATCCTTCTAGGTACTAAACAACGTGTGTGCCAAATTTTGTTCGAACCCGTCAAGGGGTGTGGAAGTGTATAAAGTTCAAACAAATCCCACATGGCGTCAATTTTATATAATGTAGAAGATAATTTGTATTAGTTAGCCACACTAACAAGTTCACTACCTCTACTATTACACTACTACTACAACTATTTAAACACTTCTGAGGTGTCAGACCAATGTCTCAACGATCACGGGTTTCAATCCCACCTGATTCATGGGTGTTTGTGGATTTTAATAGGCATTGCACTCATTTAATTGTAAGGGGTCGAAGTCAAAGTTACTAAAATGGTCTATACAAAATAAAGTTTGAAAAGTTAGTTTTTACAACTAACTACTACAGTTAGGGTAGGAGGCGGACAGATGGTGCTGGGGGCAGATGACGCATCACTTGATTAGTGAAGAAAGAGTAGTCTGTTAGCGCCAGTTTTCCATAATTTAAAAGAAGGCATAAGAAAGAAAATAGCAGCGAGTTGTGTTCCCGGTAGATCCAAAAGTGAAACTTGTAAGGCATATCAATTAATTAAAATAGTTTTATCACCACTATTTTGTACACATTATAGATCCTATGTAGATGGCAATTAAGATAGTTTCTAAGACATATTAGACGTCCAGACAAGGCTTGCTCTTCATCATATCGCCATCTGCAGCTTTGCTTATGTTTACGACAGTGACAATTCCATTATTGGCATTGAAAATCAATGTTATGAGTGCCTAGAACTGCATGAAAGAACAACGTCTATAGAAGACTCGACAAAATGTGAGAAATACACAAAATGGTTTGATGAAACTCGTTCGTCTTATATATATAACTACTCTTCATGTTCGAGGGAGGAAATCAGGTGATTACGTGGCGTTAAGAAGAAACCTAGATCTGAGATCTCGTTCTTTTTAATTTACGCTCCCATTGTGCCATCTGTACCACCGAGATGAAACAGATGGCTAAACGCTACATTATTGTTGGATCCACATCGTTACTACATCGTGGTCCTGAACCTAGTCATTCTATGGTTACAATGTTCCTAAAGAATTGAAATTTCATGTAATCTATTTTTAAGTAAATAAAACCATAAAAAGACATATTTTTTCATTGGCTCAAAAGATGCGCCCTTTACCCTATAATTACTACACCTACTACTACTACTACTACTACTACTACTACTACTACTACTACTACTACTACCACTACAGCTACTAATACTATTCCTCTTACAACCATTATTATTATTATTATTATTATTATTACTCTCGCAACTAATACTACTTCTATTAATATTAATATTACTACTCTTACAACTACTATTACTTCTCCCACTTTTATTGTGCTTTTAAAGATTAAATCTAAATATTTTTGGTTACCAATAATTCAAATTTGAACTTAAAAATTCTGAACAATTTATTTAGTTCACATTATTGTTCGAAATTTAAAATTATAACAATTTATTTATTTCATTGTTATTAACAATGGATTGAATATTTACTGGGGTGTTATTGGGGTACATAAGGGTATATTTGCACAATTTGGATGTGTTACAAAATTTAGACGAGGCCACAAATGTTCATGCCAAATTTCAGCATTCTAGGCCAACGAAAAGTACCCTACAATTCCTGGATGAACAAACAAAGAAATTAGGGATTTTATATTTATGTCGATATATATTGAAGCAATTTCTTCCGTGGTTAATATTTTACTCTAAGCAATACATACTTAACCATCTTTAAAGCAAAGGGTCTCAATGTGGCATTTGAAAATAGGAAAGAAACTTCAAAATCATCTTTCACGTAGCCTATAACACGAAATACTTATATGTAAGGAGAAAATATTCATAGTTTACACTGATATATTTTGAGATCCAATGCCGAAACTGCCTAAGCCAGATCAAAACTGCCTAAGCCAGATCAAAACTGCCTAAGCGAAACTTTCGTGTAAGATGGGTGGCCTATGTTTCCGATTTTGCATTTCAGGTATTAAACTCGCTCATTGTGCAAAATGCAAAAAAATATCTATTATGTATATTTTGAATTATACATAAAAGACTCGCTTTGCTGCGCTCCGAACATGGGGGTTTGGGGGGGCTGCGCCCCCCTTTATCGTAAACAGAGACTCTCTGGCAGACTTTATGCTACAAATATACTACCAAGCGGGGAGGGGGGGCTGCGCCCGCATTTGTTTTTTATTCACTATTTTTGTGACCTACCAATCATGGTACACCTTCATACCAAGTTTCTTTTGTCTAGATTTAGTAATTTAAAAAATGTGTTTTCGGACGGCCATTTTGTATTAAAGATGGTGACTATTTTAATGGTTTATTATATTGTCGTGACTTACACGTAAAGACACAACTAAAAATAAAATTTCATTTCTTTAGCTTAAACGGTGTCAAAAATGATATTTGGGCGGCCATTTTGAATCCAAGATGGCGTCTTTCGCAAAAAATTTGTATTATTTTCCTAAACTACTAGTTATGATACACATTCATATAAAATTTCGTATCTCTATCTCAAACGTTGTGGAAAATTGAGTTTTAAGTCCGCCATTTTGGATCCAATATGGCGTCTTTAGGTACATTGTGTTATATTTTCGTAACCTGCAATTGATAATGTACCTCTATACCAAATTTCAATTCAATAGCCCCAGTAGTTAAAGTTATCTATTCTATACAACAATGGGTTTAGCGGCCATATTGGATCCAAGATGGCGATTTTTACCAAATTTGAAAATATGTTCCTTACCTAATAACGATAACGTACCTCCATACCAAATTCCTATTCAATAGCCCCAGCCGTTTAGCCTCCCTATTCTATACAACAATGGGTTTGGCAGCCATTTTGGATCCAAGATGGCGACTTTTTCAAAATGTCGGATTTTTCCCTTTACCTACTCATGGTCCTACACCTTCATACCAAATTTGGTGTTTGTAGCTCCAGTAGTTTGGGCTGTGAATTTTGATGATCAGTGAGTGAGTCAGTGAGTGACCATGCGGCTATATAGTATATGGATGTTAAGGAATCTCTCTATTTTCAAATCTCAATTGGTTATCTTGAGAGGCTACCGTTCTTAAGTCATTGTTTGTTAAAATATTACACGATTTGATATTGCACCACTTTGAAAGTTCAGAAAGTGCGGATTGTTTTGTGGAAGAAGGGGAATAATTTTATAAAATATCTTTGCTTTGAATAACACATTTTCCAACTGTGACACGCTTTTCTGAAACACTCTGAATAAGTTCATTAAATCAAATATTACAATTATTACTCCAAAGTATTTCGTGAATACAGAAGATGTAAAGATACACACTGCTAAAAAAAATTTAGAAGCGTTCATTGAAATGTTCAGAATGTTTCCTTTTAGGTTTTTTCAGAATGATTCTAGAAATAGAGCGAGAGATTTGTTTTGAGCCGTTGCAGGTTTTCAGTTTTCATCTCCAGTTTGCAAGAAGAGAAAATGGTTTCCTATCGTAACCAAATATGCAATTGTGATTAATTCGTCCTGAGCCAAAGTTGACTAAAAGCCTTAAATAAAATTCAAATTATGATCAAAGTGTTTTCTGCCACCATTTTTATCATATATTTTTAGCAAAAATGGAAAATATATTCAGTGAATGGTGACTGCGATTCTTAATTGAAAAATTGCAAAAGTAATTAAAACATTCCATAAGTCGTGAGAGTAAGTTTGTTTATGTTTACAGGTTTCGGGTGACGTATTTCTTATCCTCTGTCTATACTATTTTCAACTAGTGCTTCCTTATCACTGGCAGTTTAGTCCTGTCAATAAGACGCGGGACTTCTAACTGAACAACCTATGTTTAAATCTCATTCCAGGTTTCTATTTTTTATTTATCCTTGAGAACTGGAAAGTGACTGTTCTTTATAGCCAAATTACTGGAAATTTCTACGGATCCATAGTTGCCTGACGTTACCAGGAATAAGTCTGAACTATTTTTTCAGTGCAACCGCTATATACACAGGCTTTACACAGTGACTACTAGCGATGACCAATAAATAGATATAGAATAGTTGAATTACGTATCATCATATAGAATCTTACAGGGAACACACTAAATAGCAAAATCTAAATTTCTTGGCATCTAATCATATTCTCGTTAATATCTTCGAAAGGAAATGTGTTTACTCTCGAAGCTACAGGCGTCCAAACTATTGCGATACATAGTCACATATAGCGTAATATTTCATTGAATATCAACTCAAGGCGTGTCAGCGTAGAAAATCACTGCGAACATTGCATTCTAGGTGTCAACTTCAGTAAAATTTATGACTAGCGGAGAGCAGCATGAACAAGTATTCTACGAGTAAGAATTTTATCCACAAGTAATTAATATTACGCAGTACACAAGCATAGAAATCCCCCTTTATGCAGCACTTTTTATTTACAATCTTTACTTAAATATAATACTTGGATACTATTTTTAATGGAATTTGCTATACCGATACATCACCATTCTTTGTCTATTACGTCATTTAGAATGATACCGTGACGTATTTGGGTGTATCCAGCTCCTAAACGACAGACGCTATTACCTTTCTTCAAAGAATACTTTTATCCTGTTTTAGCCTGAGAAATTTACTCTTTAATTTATGAACATCACCTCTTAAACACATTGTATATTACGATAGAATGGATTAAGAAAATAATCTCCACTAGTTCACATTTCTATGTCAATTGATCTTACGTTAGTTAAATCATTCCCTGATCAGTCTACCTACTTACAAGCTTTAAGCTGTTACCTGAGGTCAAACTGACAAACTTCCAATTTCTAGGCAACAGTGATGCCGCTAATAAGTTATAGGCCTATTATTATCTCTCAACTCCATTAAGAGCACATGAAGATAATTGTTTGAGTACACTTAATTTATCCTCGAATTCTATTGATATGTAGAGATGATGTCTTCTTAACCAGTTCTTATTATGTGTCAATTTGGCCGGTTTCTGCTCCAGTACGAGCGTTCTGTTAGATGTATTTACATGTTACATTGCATGCCCCATTCGCCAGTGCAGGATAGCGACTGTCAAACTTAAAAAAAAAAAGATATATTTCTGGGAAACCTCAAAGGAACACAGTATCTATAAAACAGTATACGATGGTAGTAAATCATATATCGGGAAAACTAAAAAAGAGAGACATACAATGTCGCCTACCAGAACATTTACGAGACATCAAATACGTAGATAATAAACCCAATTCAAGAGTACGCGAGCATTGTAACTAATACAAAACAAAACAAAAATAATAAAGAAGCTTTTTAAAGACAAGATTCTTTTCTTAAACAATTCGTACTAAAAAGTAAAAAAAATATTTTATTTATACATGACTAAAAAGAAAAGCATGGGGTGTGCCAATTCAAATATATATAGAGAGAGAGATTGACTGTATATTAGAGAGCTTTTCTTTTTAGTCATGCATAAACAAAATTATTTTTTACATTTTAGTACGAATTGTTTAAGAAACGTATGTCTTTAAAAATCTGTTTTATTATTTTTTTCTCAAGCTGTTTTGTTAACCAAATCATAAAGTGTTCGGCAACCAGCAAAACTCCATATCATTATTATTTATTTTAAGATAAAGAAGTATGTATTTAAAAGAAAATATATTAAATTATACTTTTAAAACACATAACTATATAGAAATATATAAAAATAACAATGGAATATTGTATTGTCACCCGACTTACGTCGCTGTGCAAAATTTCATCATTCTATGACGTCGCGAAATGAGTTAAATTAACGTTGCAAGATTTGAAGACACCACGAACCATTGTGAACTAAAGAGAAGAATGTAAAAATAAAAACTCTAAAATTCTTGCACGCGACGGTTCACTCGAAAATACTGGGAACATTGTAATTGAAAGTAGAAGAAGCTCGAAAAATCTATCTAATTATAATTAAATATATATATATATAAAACGGTTGAGAAGAAAGAGGTTGAAATCAAGAAGCGGACGATGAAGAAAAGAGTTCAGTTGGCCAAAACAGATGGTTGCTGTCTTTTGGTATACACATATAATTGCACTTTGTCCGTTGCTTTCATCACGATATACAGTATTAGCTTTCCAACAGTAAATTATACAACAGTCTGCTGTGGGATTCGAAGCTGGAACGTTCCACACTCGTCATTGGTAGCTCGACAGGTTATCCCCTCATCCACGGATCCACCTTGGAAGTCACTACTCTTTTATGGTATCTATAATAACAGGCAGTCTAGAATGCAGTTGCCACAAATCCAGACTAGTCGTCGTTTCACCATCATGTAAGAATAGGAATAAAGAATACTTTCCTTCTTTCTTTGTTATGTGCATTGTTTTTCTTCTTTAACACTTTGGCAATCGCTGCACTATTAAATTTGTATTTCTTAATAAGTGTAATATGTTCCTTAGAAAAAAGCCTATAAAGCGAAATCTTTATCGTAGTTGAAAATATTTCACATTAACGCTCTATTAACAAAATAAAATGTTCGTTGAAATATACCTTAAACTTCAATCTGTTTTCAACATTCAAATGAGAACATGAGAAACGTAGTTAATTTTATTCTTTCTCTTTTGGGCACAATTTTTATGCAATTAACTTGGAAAGACATATGAAGCATAATCTAGGGTACAGTTCAATATAATAGTTAAAAGCACGTGACGTTAAGGTCCTATCAACGAAATTTAATTTTCGTTGGATTATAGATTGAAATTCAACGTATTTTCAACATGAAAAAGATTACACAAAATAATAGTTAATGGCATTCAATTATCTGTCATTTACAAATTTTATTTCATTAAATTAGAAAGAATCCCATGAAACGAAATCGATACCATAGTTGAAAATAACAATTGAATGCACGTCGAACTAAGATCTTATCAACAATACCAAGTCTTTGTTGAAATATGATTTAAAATTAAATGTACGTGTAATTGTTATTGGTTATTGAGTCCTTCTCCTTAAATATTGTATTCACAGTTACATCAACTATTAAATGTTTAAATAGCGTGTAATCATTATTGAATGTCTTTATCTTAAATATTGTATTCCAAGTTGTATCAACTATTATTGCTGAATTTTTCCTCTGCAATGTTGTATTCAAAGCTGTATTAAAGATTAAACGTTTAAATAACGTGTAGTCATTGTTGAATGTCAACCTCTTCCACATTGTAATCAAAGTCGTTTCCACTATTAAACATTTTAATAACATGTAATCATTGTTGGATGTCCGCCCCTTCAAAGTTGTATTCTAAGTTATATTAATTATTAAAAGTTTAAATGCATGTTATCTTTGGATTAATCATTGATTAGGCGATATTTAATGGCTATCTATCTATTTTATCTATGTGAGTTACTTGGATTGTTGAACAAAAGTCAACAAAATGGTGTATGATCCTGTATTTGCACACCGGTGTATAAGTGTGTGTGTGTGTCAGTAATCTACTAGAATTAGCGCCAAATAACAAATGAAACAAACCGAAACGGACATAAAAGAACTCATTTTCTGCTCAGAATGAACTTAGGGTGTGGCTGTTCTATTTTTGCAGGAAAGAAGTCAATTTCTCTTTTCTTCTTTTACTTCTTAGAGTTTTCTTCTTGTTTCTCTTTCTTTTCTTCTCATTTCTTTTTCGCTTTCGCCTTCATTTGAGGACGCCTGCTTACGACTTGTATGTGTCGAGAAGTGTGTTTGGCCATTAGACTCAGAATCTGGTGGTGGCCAGCCAGAGGCAGTGATTGGACCGTATCAACGAGACGTGTAGCTGTTATTTTCTTCTCCCGTATTGCTCCCTGGACAACTCTTGTGGCAGCTGGAATGACTAGTAATTACTCACTAGAACTCCCATAACGCCTCGCTCTCTTCTTGATGTCACTGACACGCAGGAGTGATTTCGTACCAGTAATCAAAACATTGGTTTCATTCGTCTTCCTGTTTCCACTTCGAAAACATTTTTCTGTTGGTTTCTTTCCTACTTTCCTGTCACGAGCTGACGAAATGGCTTGCAATATACTAACAGAAGTGGACAAGTAATTAGTCAGCAAGTTTGTCTTTCTGTTACACGGTACTTCAGGTACTTACAGAGTTATTGTATTCCAACGACCGTAACAAAACAATGTGTAAAAATAGGTATTGACCAAACTCGTTAGCTTTCTGATCGAAAGCATAGGTTTAGATCTCCGCCCTATTATTCTAACCGATGTTTTTCGCATTAGCACTAGACAAATAACACTTCCCACTAATCAGAAGTACAGTATACTGGATGGACATCTGACAAATATCCATCTGAAAATACTTATTATCCCTACAATATCACTTTTATGTACATGGAATATTCTATGAAAATATGAATGCCAACAATACGCGTATGATCTGCACACATTTCATGGGTTATTTCATGAATATGTGTAGGATTATTTGTAAGTTTGGGATCCCAGAAATTTCTAGACATATTCCAGCAATTGCAACAAATAATTACATGCTATCAATATATTGTCTTGACTCCAAAACATCTTCAGATATTCTACCCATGTTGCGGAAAAAATAATACACACCTGAAGTGTTCTGTGGGTTGTAGGTAATATTAGAAAGCTATTTTCTTCTTCCTTCCTCCACGGAAAGAATAGACATTTCTGGAACACATTTCTTTCACCTGCATGTACCGCAATCTTGACATAAACATAGGAATTTATTTGCGTATGACGAGGAAAATGGGGTGGTTTCAAAATGTGTGAAGAAATTTTGCGAAGTGGATCCTGACCGAAACAAGAAAGAACGTTAGCATGACATAAAGTGCATAGTGTCGGAGCTAGAGGCTGTCTTAAACGTGGGAAAATAAAGTTCAGAGCGGCGAATTTCGAATACTAAGAGTTGTAGAGCTGGTGGTCCAGGAGAGCGTCATAGAAGTCAAATATGCTCTATCAAAATATACATATTGCACAAGTGTGCACGCACTGCGCACACAATTCGCATAGAAAATTAGAATTTTTTTAATATTTTACTAGGAAAGGTAAGTAAACATTCTCTTAGACGGTATCAGCCAGGCAACAAAACTTTGTGAATCGGAAGTAGATAATACATACAGATGTAAGATGGCCGTATATTTTCTGCTACTCAAGAAACACCCTCCCCTCTGTCGTACAAAGTAAAGAGTTACTGCTCAGACGAATGGTATTGATGAAAGCGTGATCAGGCATATCAGGCGTGCTGTATTGTCATGGACAAACCCTATTTTACGGTAATGTCTCACCGTATCAACGAACAATCCCAGCCTGTGATGCAATTTTGTTCGTACGTGGAGATGAGAGAACTAAGCATTATTAACAATAATAAATACAAACTGCTATCACCCCAAAGAAGACAATCAAGTAATCCCATTGTCCTAATCACTGGGCAAAAATGAGTCACTCAAAATGAAACTCTGACAAATGATCAAGATTACCGAAAATTGTTACATAAAGGCAACTTCTGTTATTTTTCTTTTACAGAAAGGTAAGTGCTATGAAATTAAAGAAAATCGTATAAGCACGTCCCGAATGTGGCAACCATACGCAATGTAGATTAAAATTCACACGAACAAAACTTAACCAGTACGAAATGGAAGGCAAAGGTTTCAACTGAAGAATGTATGACAAGTACAGTAGTGCATTCTACTTGACCCTCCGATAGACTTTCGTTTGCAATAGAGAGATGCTCGCCACATAAGTGCGAAATATCAAATTCGAATATTTATGCCGCTAATTCTGACGTAAGCTTACTCACTTCCTCGTCAGTCATACCAATCAAATACCTAACGATGTCTTGAAGTATCATTATATCGATATCATGGTCACTGACTATCAAACTTGTTGGTCCAGTAATTGAGCTCTCAGAGGTGGAGAGATCAACTGGGTTTAGACAAGAAATACTAATACTTTTCACAACTTGAAAATAAATTAAAATGACTACTATTAATATATAGGCCATGCAACAACTGAAATCGACAGTATGGCGTTGTCTACATTTCATTACTACCAAACTTGACATAACTGGGATATATGTTTAGTTGCAGCAAGGGATTCTGATAGCAGCACTGTTGATCAGGATTACATTCTTCCTATATTATGCGTTACGTTGGAAATAATCCCGGTGTCAACTCCAGGCACTATACTGCTAGTGCCTGTCAGTGTTCTAGAAGTCACAAGACTGTCTGGAGAATTCTGCACTTGAACGCCTTTTATCCCTACCAGCTGCAGCATTTGCATTGTCAACAACAATTTGATTTTATCCAAGGAGAGGGATTTTGTCTTTGGTTTCTGCAACAAACCACTACCATGATAGGATTCTTGCCATTTTATTCTCTTAACAGATGAAGCCATCCTCAATAGAACTGAAATGAATTTATTTCTTCCCTTTCGACGTCTATGATTCAGAAAAAACACCTTTGATAGAGATGGCACCATCAACTACCACAGCAAAGCACCATCAACTACTCATCTGTGGTCTGGCAAAAATCCCCAGAGATTGATCAAATTTCGTTATCAACAATAGTTTTGAATTCATATTTGTACTGGGATTCTTGGTGATTCGTTAATGGGTCTCGTCGTTCTTTCGCACAGACAAGTATATCTGCTGTACTTGCAAGACACAGACAAGTATACATCTGTTGATTGAAATTGCACCACCTGCATTTCGACGAAACGGTGCATTTGGATGATATTTGGTGCAGTTTCCGCCCATTTCTGCATTCACCTTCATGAGTATCTGAACATTGTCTTATCTAGCAGATGGATAGGTAGAGAAAGTTATGTTGCGTTGCTAGCCCGGTAAGTGACGTATAAGCTGAGCCAGTCCCTGATGTACAGCCTGTCAAGCAATATGTACATGTCGCTTGTAACACTATACAAACACAGATAAGAACATTCGAAAAGGCACGTTGATCTTTGCTGCAATGTGTGCTCATGTGCATTGAGATCTACAAAAGGGATTTCGTGCATTTACTCTAACTAACTAGCTGTACTACTTTTCTCGGTAATCTTCTAGTATTGTAGGTGAACTGTGAATTTCAGGCCATAGATGATGTCCAGAATGCTTCCAGATAATGTTATGTTTCTTGTTCTACAATCGAGCCTCATCCGATGTTTTCCCCCCACACATTTGGACCCGTTCGTGCGTTTTCCTTATTGTTTCCTTTTTCTGTTGACACTAACTTGTACGTATTTTAATATTGGTGCTGAATTCTCTCTTTTCCCACATACAAAAATGAAAGTGCGTCAACGGCTAGCATCATCCCTTGATATGGCGGGACATTACCATTAAATGAGCGTCTCTCCCTAATAATATAGGCTGTTTGTCAACCTTGTTCTAATTTTCGTCAACACCTTTTCGCTAATTTTCAACGAATGAAGATGTTCGTTGAAAGTTTGTCTAGTCTCATTTTCTGTCGACTACGTACACTTTATGTTTTCTGCACCGTCTTGTATCTGTATTAACTTCCGAATCATTAAGTCTTGTTGTCTTGCGGCACGTTGCCACAGAGAAGTTTTTATGCATACTATTCCTAGTAATCATATTCGGGATTCTCTCATTTCAATGGGAATTCTCGTTCACTCTGCTTGCATACTTGTGTAATATGCATTTTTGATAGAGCATATTTCACTTCTGCCTGAACTGCAAATTCTGCAGCTCTGGGTATTCGAAGCACACCACACATCATTTTCCCGCACAGTCCACGACCTCTACTGCCAACCATATGCATTTCTTGTATACGGCCATGATCATGTTTTTCTTGTGTGATTTGTCTTCCGAAGTTTGTCCGTGTCATTTGGAAGCATCCTGTACCATTGTACAGGGTAAAGGAATGAACAGTAAAGATTTGCAAAAGCCAACTCATGCTTAGTTAATTTCATCCGGAATTATCTGTTCTAAACGAAGTGCCTTACTGCCATGTGTTAACAGTTATTTATTTAACATAATTATCCATCATTCTTACCTTCCGTAGATCTTATTTATTTCGACAGAATTTACTTCTGTTCTGAGTTTTTGTTGTATTACAGTGAAACGATCATGTGACGCAGGAAGTGCACACTGATCTACTGAGGTCATTGTTAAGTGAGCAACTTTGATGGATGCAGATAGCCATCGGATTGTCTATCCAAACGGAGTGTTCTTAATGTTATTCTAATGCCCTGGTATCCTCTAGTTAGGTGTGGGTATGCCACCTCCACTATGATGGTTTCTGTGCTACTAAATAATACGCACGCACGTTTTAACTCTCTGACTACAATCACGCACGCTGTCTCTGCACACAGTTATATACAAAATATACACAGATCTAATTATTTACGCAATGGATAGAGATGGCACAAACGTCTAGTACAACATGATTTCAACACTTTACCAAATTAGTCTACGAAACATCAGAATTAATCATTACTTTACATAAATGATATGTGTAAAATTGGCCATAAGAATCAAGTGGAATGTTAAAAAGAATCAATCCATTTTAATCAAAAAGTCTAATTCAGCTTTGTTTACTGAGAGTAAGAGTGTAACCAATCATAATGTGTTTTGTCTTAAAATGGAAATGGAACAAGACTTTCTGCATAATGTAATTTAGTTGGCAATAACGAGTGTAAATCTCGTAATTTTATGAAATATTCGTTGAAACTGCTTTTAATGAATGGTAACTATTCTTTTATTAAGAGAGTGTGTTAATTCGTTTTCAAATAGTCCAATACTGTAATTGTCGGTGTTTGCGTGCTAGACAACACTGTCAATAAACTTTAATGGATGCGTACACTGATAAAAACTACAGGTTCTGTGTTAAATTGGTCCGATCTTATCAATATTGGTATTTCCAAATGACATGCTTTGAATTTGCTTTAAGCATTAATATATATAATATCTTGGTCTAGAAAACCCCTGATACGCTTGTTCGTTGTCAGGTGGCGTGCAGTGCTAACCACACAGCCGTCATTCAGGTGGACGCAGTTCCACAAACCGCGGACAGGTGGCGTTGGGGCAGCTTTGGATGTTTCAGTCTGTCACGTCAATGGTTATTATATAATATGGAAGTTAATTTTGAGCATCCATCTTATTTGATGTTTGTACTAGTTAAGAACCCACGCATACATTTACAATATAATAATAAAAGTTCATAAATATGTTTGAAGATTATTGTCATTGTTTTGTTATTCATTCTAACAAATATCCATCTCTTTCGAACAGCGATATTGCGTTTTGTGATATTGAAAACTACATTTCGTTTCTATTTCCATGCTCTACACATCTCATGTATGATCGAGATTGACGAGTTACACTTGGAAACCTTTCCTTGCGAGAGTGTGTCTGACAAAGTCAAGCACTCGTAGTGTAACTTTAAAGACACATGATCTATCTGGATTTTTGTTTGTCTCAAATAACACCTAAAGTTAAATAAATATTTAACCTATATTCGTCGTTGGGCCAATTTTGAATTCATAAATTATTAATGTTCTTTTCAGAACATTATTACGATTAGTGCTTTCACGTAGCTTAAATTGAATTAATTATTTCAACCTATATTTTGTTCGAATTTAAGCCCAGAGCGCTTAGTACATAATTTACCCCAAAGCAAACATCTTTCGTTGTTTAAATCGCGTGGGTGTTGTTTGCGAATAGAAGTGGGACGGGAGAGGAGTTGAGCGGTTAGCTTTTTGGACCGGTAAATTCGGTTGTACATGTTCAAAAAGAGAAGAGTGGCGTTAACATTGGCAAATAATGAACGAAGCCCGTTGTCGCAGTTTGTCGTTTGTTCGTTGTAAGTTTTGGAACTGGGGGATAGGGCATAGAGTTCCCTCCACCCCCTCCCAACCCCACAACTGTATCCACCCTCTCGCACACAGTGCCGCAAAATTACGACGCGGATTTGCATCAGTGTTCATTAAAAGCCTCGTTCCGAGCCAAATTTATCTGTCGGCTTTCTCATTACCAAGAGAAATGGGACTTCCCATTCTGCGTCGACACCTCCAAAAATCCTCCACCCACACCCACAACCCCCACCCAAGCCACCCTCTTTTGAAAATCATTCCCGCCTTCCGAATAGTGAAGCAACAAGAGAATATAATACAGAAAAAGAAACCCCGCTCAAAACAAAGGAAAGAAAAGCAACAGCGATTAAGAGGGAAAAGAATTGGACGCTTGAGAAAGCGGGAAAAGCGACTGAATGCGTTTTGTGCTTTCTCCTTACCCTCAAAAGATGCTATGCTAAGCAAATACTTCTTCATATCTAACTTAGGCAGGCAGATAAATGTTCAAGAAGCTTTACCAGCCAGCGAGCTATTGACATTCTTTAAGTTAACTGAAACGTTAAGTAGAAGAGAAGCTCTATAAGAGAATTATGTGTATTGCAAAATCGAGAAAGTGTTCCTTTTTGAGTGGGAAAAATATAGTAGTTTCTATTCGAATTCATCACTTGGGACAATCCGACGTTCCCGTTAAAGTAAAATGGCAGAATAGATGAATAATAAGACGGAAATATCGTACAATATAGCGCAGGCCTGCACAATATAGGACCAGTAGACCAGGTGCGAGTCCCTTGGATTTACTGTTCGTCCAATGACTGCTCTCAGAAGGAGTTTTAAATATACTTACATAAAATTCTAAATTTGAATCAAATTTGAATGTTCATCCAATTTATGGATCTAAAAATTCGCTAGTTAATTGACAAATTTAAGTTAATATTATCGTTATTTCGTCTAGGGAAAATCCCAATTAGCTGAAATTCTGAAAATATAAAAAAGGTGCAAAACGTGATTGTTGACGGTACCAGTTTCAAAGTGCATAACGCCATTTTCTTACCGACGTTAAACGCGACTATTAAAACAGAAGTTACGTCATCCGCTTCTTTAGTTCAATGGTTACGCACACTATAAAGTAATTATACTGTAAGTGGTTGATTATCTGAAATCAAACAATAATTACAACTACAATGAGTGACAAGAAGAAAGTTGGAATTTAAAAAAAAAGATATTTAATCCTGCCGAACCGAAGAGACTAAAGGAACAAACATTCTAAGCCTCGTGTGTCGCAATACAGTAGCCATTTCCAAGGAATACAATACTTGGTTGCAGCTTTTAGACTAAACATCCGAACTCGCCAAATTGAACACCTGAAAATAAACTTAAAGCTGTAAAATTGGTGCATAACAACAGATTTTCAAGCAAATGAAAACGAGACAGTCACTAAGGTAGTAAGTTTTGAAATATCGAAGGAAATTACGGTTGTTGGAAAAGCTGTACAGAGGGTGAGTTTCTGGGCTATAAAGAATATCAGTTTATCGTACACAGTAGTACAGAGGAGGTTAGCAGACACTTCTTTCTCTATTAATCTCTAACAAAGGACAAAAGCACAGACTTGAAGGATACCGATCAACTACGGTACATATTTTTATTCGAGATATAGAAAAAACTTTGAAATCACCGAAGAACATGATGATACTTGCTCCGTCAAACGCAAAACTACCGGAAAAGAAAATCCAGTGATTTGGTTAAGTGTGTGAATGAAAAGTTGGGAATACGTTTTGGAAATTTAGTTGCAATTTGCACTGATGCTGTGCGGGCAATATGTTGAAGCAATTTCTCGTTGATATATAATCAAAGATCATCGTATAATGAATGCATCGTAAAGTTCTGTGTAGCAAAATTTTGAAGGTTGGCCAATGGTAGTTTTTATTGCTAATTACCCCCGTTCCAGGGGACTGAAACATAAACTATTTTGAAATGATCTTGAGGAGATATACATGGAATGCAGCGAGCGACCCGCTTTACCATACGGAAGTGAGGTGGTTGATGAGAGAAACCGTACTTCAGTGTTTTGTTACTTTAAAAGAGGGAGTCTCCAAATTCCTAGAACAAGAACGAAAAGAATTTTCGGAGATTAAAGATGAGCTCTTTTCTTCTCTTAAGACCTTACAACTCATCTGAATAACCTTAACACTGATCCTCAGGGAAATAATAAGCATATGTTCCAACTATTCGCAGCAGAGAAAGTTTTCAAAATGAAACCGAAGCTTTCCAGAGACTAGCTATTGAAAGGTGAAATGTGTCACATCCCCTCCTGCGTAGTTATCTGTCATATTTATTTACTCGCTCAATTTAAATTAACGGCCTCACTGGTTAACCTCGTCACAACACTTAGTCTTACTTTATTGGAAAGTGATGTGACGAACGCAACTGTACCGTCTCTGCATTCGCTAGGCTGCGAAACTGAGAAAAGCCTTAGACAATTTCAGTCAGAATTATCAACATTGAAAAACGATAGGATAGTCAATGGAAACTTTGCAACCAATAACTTATTATGTTGCATAGTAATTGGGTTGTTATGTATTTGTTATGGATAGTAATTGCCGTTTAGAAGTTAGTTGGCAGCAGTTGGTATGATGAATCTATAAACTGGTAAACTATGTAGGATAATGATTTAGGAATATATTGCTTGAGCAGCCACATAAGAAACATAAATTTTGGAAAATTATTAGAAGTTCTTGAGCAAAGACTACAAAGGAAATGACTGGAGTAAAACATGGATAATAAAGATAGATAATATGGAAAATACACAAGAGCAGTCAGGTAATTGCTAGGTCTAAATAAAAATTGCAAATTATGCCACATTTTTTTATAGACATTCGAAAGTAAAACTTATATAATTCATGGATAACTACTACCGGTATATAATTGCAGCTTGGTATCTATGCAGATATAATGAATATCGTGGTATTTGGTTGTTTATAATTGTGTGAATGAGCAAGTTAGTTATGAGTAAATGTATGATAATCTACGGAATAAATATGAATCTGGAAATGCAGAAAAGAACCACGTGCTATTTGTGTGTACATATGTAGTGCAGTATTGTACTCGTTATAATTTAGAGAAGCATAGATAGAAAGCATTAGTTAATATTATCAATGGATTTTCACTCATCAAACTCTCATGCAGAATACCGATGCATTATATGGATCATTAGAGATGAATCAACAATACATGAGACCCCTATCTACACTTAAGTGGCAAGAGTCATGGGATAGTGGAAGGGAATTAGTTAACAACGCGGTAAGATCACGGCAAACCGGTTGAAAACGCGAAGCAGTTGGACTTCTCTGAGTGCAGTGGAACGTCGTGCATCGTGGTGATGTCAACCCGACGGGAATTATCGGCATGTGAGCATGGGATGATAGTTGCTAGACGAGTGGGGCATGTGATTTCGGAAGTCGCACGGACATTGAACTTTACTCTCTCCAAAGTATCAAGGGTATATCGTGAGTACCGCATTATAATATTTAGAGACAACGCAGTGGCCGCCGACGGGCGCTGGATGACCGCAAACAGCGACGTCTGTGCAGACTCGTCCGCGCAAAACAGACTACTAACATTGCGTGATCTGACAGAAGGAATCAACGCAGGACGTCCCACGAACGTGTCTCAGAGGTCAGTGCAGCGCAGTTTTGTACCCATGTGTAACGTGCATCCGTTATATGTTCAGAACAACATATGGTGTCTAAAAAGTCTGACAGCATTTTCTATTTTAGTTTTTTGCACTTCAAATATTCAGGGAATTGAAGTCATTTTCTAAAAGAAAGAACAGGAGCAATGCTTAAAAGAAGAAATATTTATTTTCTTGCAATATCATGTGATGTGGCACACATATTGAGACATTCTAGCTTTCTCGTATGTGTAACCACTGGAGTACCTACTTAGTAGTCCGCTAGGTAGTAGATACATACACACACCGGAACATCCTTATGGCTGTATGGATGAAGGATATTTCTACATATTTAAATTGTGTAAACTGTATGTAAGTAATATTGTACAGATGTCCATATGAGAGGAGAATGGCTGAGAGTCAATTTGTGAACAGGAGAATGCGTTTAACTTCGACTGTTACTATAAGTCAATGGACAGAGCTTATGGGAGTGGCACGCTTGGTGCATCAATTCAGTACTACAAGAACAGATCGAAAGAGCTTATTAAAGTTAAATTCACTACCTTTCTTTTCGATACTCTGCTGGCTAGATAGAGTTTCGCAGGTCGCTGCAAAGCAACTTCCGGTGGCTAATCAAGTTCTATCGCCAAGTGGTCAGACTAGTTGTAGCCCCAATAGCGTAAGCCCAATCGCAGATTGTTAGGGAAGTCGCTGTTCGATGTGAAGCAATGATTCGCGAAGTCTCAATTCATAGCACACTGAAGTCACCATCGGGATCGTCTAGCTGCTGCTGTGCGAGGATTAACTATTGAGTAACATAGCTGTACTAACTTGGGTTAGCGTAGCAAGTAGTATGAAGAGGTCAGTCCAAGTTGTCAGGGGATAGTTGTACTTGAAGTCGTATCATATGATGTCATAAATTCGTAGCCAAGATCTCAAGCCGATGGAACGTTAGAGTTAACTCCAGAGCTGCAGGACGTGTAACGCGCAACAAACGAATCAACATCACGTCTATACGACCACATTATGAAATAAAATACACTCTTTTCATCCATGTTATCATCGTTGAGGTATACTCAAGTAATTCGAGTGTTATAAACTTATCTTTCGATTAGTGGTGATCGGATGATCCATCAAACCATTGCTCGTAGTACATGCTGAAAGTGCTGACGACTTTTGTATTTCATCAATCAGTGTGAAGTACTATATATTATCTTTCTCTCACCATTAAAGCCAATTTGGAGACATATTTCGCAAGAAGTTAATTTAGGGGTCTTTGTACATAAACTCGCAATATATTATTTTATTATAGAGCTGAGTGAAAGAATCACAAAATCAAATTTTATGCGAATGTGTACGATAACTCTATGGAGGAAAGTGAGGAGTTACACTTTCTATGATGTTTTAATATTAATCTCACACAAAAAATACGCATGAGTTTTGTATCGTAGTGAAAGTATCAGTCCTTTGTGAACTGTGTCTGGATGCATCACATTGTACAGTTACTTACAAAAGTAAATGGAGGTTGAAATTATAACAAATAGTAGCTTTTTCCTCAAGGAGAATTGCTGCACTGTACCCCTAATAGTTAGACGACCAACATAACACTACAAATATGCACGAAAGCATGGTATGCCAGGATATTCCTCCATTTGGAGGAAGAAAGCTTTAGTCCAATATCATTTAGAGAACACCAAGAAAAAAAGACAGAAAACCCATTCTTGTATTGTTCAAACACACACAGAGAGAGAGAAAGCATGGAAGAAGACGAGGAGAGAGCAAAAAAACAAGCAAAGAGGGAAAGAAAATAGCGCAAGACATGGAAACAAATGAAATTTTAACGCTTATGAACACACAGTCTGCGTCTCTCTCCCCTGCCCCTCTCTCTATGTCTTGTGTTTTTCTCCCTTTATGGGATAAATCTTTTCATGGGCAATCACCAACATCATTTACAGCGCTTAGTTCCTTGAAGAAAATATTTTGAAATCCAGACTGGGAATCGAACCCAGAACCTTCAGAATGAGAGTCTGACACGTTGACCACTTAGCTACACAGACCATAACAAATGTGTTGTTAAATCAACCATTAAACTCGCTTCCCTCAGTGGTTTATTTATATATATCCTAGATTTCAGAACTATTTTTCAAGAAAGTAAACCCCACTCGCTGGTGGCGCGTTTATTCGCCAATCCCAACCGGTAAGAATAAAAAGAAATTTATTAGAACTTCTGCGTTCAAAGTGCTTTTGGCAGAAGTGGGTGATGTAAACGGTTGGGGATTTAAATACAGCACAGAGAGCACCAGTTGCCAGCTGCCTAGCGTGGTGTATTGGTAGAACGCTGGCTCACGTAATAAGAAACTCGGGTTCGATCACCGGCGGGCGGGCGAGAGTTTTTCTTTTTTTTTAATATATTTTTTAAAGTTTTAATTTATTATTAATAATTCCTTTCTTGTATTTTCAAGATTACTTTTAAAAGTGCAGTTTTTTTAAGAAAAATTAAGAATTTTTCTTCTTGTTTTAAAAATATATTTTTCTAAGTTCAAATTTATTATTAATAATTGCCTTCTTCCATTTGTCGCTGATTATATAAAATTAGTGACCATGGGTTAGGGTAGGTTAGGTAAGGTCAGGTTAGGTTATGTATCTTTACATGTTCGTTTCTTTCTTTCAAAATACGTTTCGATCTGTTTGTGCGAACCTGACCTTACCTAACCTCCGCTAACGCAAGGTAAATAAAAATACAACTCGGGGGCTCAGTCTCCCTGAGGCTCACGCCACCCAACTCCCTTCGGACGCACCGTGCCCCCTTTGCACGTCTCGCGGGTCAGACCTGGTTTATTTATATATATCCTAGCTTTCAGTAGCCTCAATTTGCATGCCAAAGCAATTATTAATAATAAATATGAACATATAAAAATATATTTTGAAAAAAATGAAGAAAAATCTTTCTCCCACCGGGATTCGAACCCGTGTTTCTTACTTACAAAGCCAACTTCTTATCGCTGCACCAAGCTTGGACCTGGAAAATAATGGTTCGGTCGTTGTATTTACAGTAGATGGTGTCGGAGCCTGTCACTATGACCATGCAGGTGGTGATGACTTGCAACCTTTTTATTATTTTCATGATCAACTTTTGAGTGCGGGGCGTAAAAATTTGTATCATACCTTTTTGGTTGGTGGGTCATCGATTTCGCGCAAAATTGCGCCTGTGCCAGATTATCATCTCGGGAGTGTTCCTAGTTAGTGGTACGTATATGCTCTACTAACTCTGGTTTTGGTTCTGTTACTGCCCATCTTGGATGAGATTTTCTGGGGCTTTCCTCAATTTCAGTAGGCGAATGCTGGTGTGGTCTTTGAAACATCTTTCGAAATAAAATCAACGTTCAGTTATTAACAATGGCAAAAGTTTCACTAAAGAGACCTTTAAAATGTTTCATATTTTTAGGAGATTTCGACATCTTACAGTAGTAACATCGTGCATGTACATACATTTCTTTTCCCTTTAAAAAATGTATTGGTTGGCTTAGAAATATATTATCCTTTTTCTCCAGAAGCAGTTCAGATGATACTTTCGGACGCGAATATTGTTCCTACAGAACACGAAATTGGACTCCAAATTGGAAAGTGGAATAAGTGAGGAATCAGAAAGTGCCAAAAAAGCACTTAATTTCGGCTGAAAGTGGAGTTGGTTCACTTTGACTTTAAGCAATCCAATTTGGTCCTTGCCAAGTAAATGTACACTTATATATATGGGTTTAGTGTAATTTGTGCATTTTATTGTACAGCATTGGAATTTATTTGTAAAATGTGTATTTTTGCTGTGTTTTTTTTTGTAATATTTATTTTTTCTAATCTGAAATTTAATAATAAAACTAATTTAGTATTTAATTTGAAATAAGTGGTTATTTCAAAACATTAAGCACTTCCTTCTACACTTTTTAAACTATTTCAAAGAGGGATATTCCTATACTAATTAAGCAATGACAAAGAAAAGTAGTGCATATATTTTTATTAGTACTTACTGAACTCCATATTCATTAACCCACACGTAATTAGTTCCTCAGGGTTCTTGGTCAGGCAAGCAAAATATCGGTAATTGAAACTTGACCAGAGGTGGCAAGTAGGTTGTTTATGCATAATTTCTTAATACAAATTGATTTTGTGTGTTAGTGTTTTCGTTTCTCATGAGACTCACTGATATGCACATTAGTATATGTGGTTGGTTGTGTTCACAGGTGTCACGCCTCGAGACATTCTTCAACACTATCAATTAAAACTGAGCTATGCTGGCAAACAGTACTAACAGAAATGAAACAAACGAAGTAGCAGTTTCAATTTTAAAACTTCGCTGTGAGGGCCAACTAGACATTTGCCTTCCCATTCTTTGTATTGCTTTGTGTAGCGTGTGTTACGGCTAATCCTGGTGGCAAATAAAGGTGAAATATTGAATTCCTGCTTAGAAACTAACATTGTTATAATCAGTAGTTTACCCTTCTATCGTTATAAGAATGGTAGTTATTAGCTGGTAAATGGTATTGAAATATCACATTCTCTACAACTTGTAATTACTTTATTGAGTCAGGGATTCACAATCACGATCATATCGTTAGGTATAATTTACGTCGCCGTGGTTTCTGGGTTGGAATTAATTATTCTTCCTCGAACCTTCTTTTGTAGCTAGAATGAGTTTTCATAGATGAGCCATACGACTGCAATCAATACAGAAGAACAGTAAAGCTGGCGTGCGAGAATTTCGGATGAGCAAGAGGAGTATTAATACGGCAGCAGAAACGTGCGTGCAGCCCACCACCCGACGTTTAGCCGCTGGTGGCATAAAAGCCGGAGTACGTCAGGAGTAGCTCTTCAGCCGATGAAGAAAAAGTGTAATTTCGCCGGCGGCTGCGGGCCGTCGTCGATTTGTTCATGGGATTTGGAGCGTGTGACATATCAAGCCCAATGACGGCTTCTTTTTTTGAGCATTATAATATTCTCAAGGTAAGCCCCCCACAAAAAAAAAACAACATTTTCATTTAAAAATGAATATTTAAGTTCAGCATTGCACCTTAGTTACTGCAGATATTGTATAATACAACACTTGTGATTTATACGTTTCCTCATGTCTAATAATACATTAGTAGGAAATTTAGATATACCTGTTCACAATGCTTGTATGAATGACATAGGGGACAAATTTAGGTATATTTATCGACAATGCGTGTGTGAAATAATTTACATTCTTAAGTAATGTTGTAAATAATCGAAATATAGCGTCTAACTGCGTACTTTGTTTTGTTGAAAGTTATTAGTGTTCAAAGGAAGAACCTAACCAACACACTCTAGAAAATTGATCGCTATACCATTCGCTAGGTAAAAAGAAAAGTCAAGCGAGCACCTTTTAGTAATGTGGTGAGGTAGGTAGTCAATTGCACATAAAATTTTGATTATTTACTACTTTATAATTATAATTAGTAGTAAATAAATATAAAGTAGTAAATAATCAAAATTTTATATGTGCCTACCTCACCACATTACTGAAAGGCAGGGAATAGTCCTAAGAAGAACCTAACCAATTCGATTGGTATCGCTTGCTTGACATATTTGTACCGAGCGAATGGTATAAACAATCAATTTTCTTGAGAGTGTTCGTTAGGTTATTCTTTTGAGCACTGTTTACTTTCAACAAAACGAAGTACGAAGTTAGACGTTATATCTCGATTACTTACAACATAACTTAAGAATGTGAGTTATTTCCCATACGCATTGTTGATAAATATACCTATTTTTTTTCCCCTACGCCAGCGTGAGGTCCCTTCTATTTATATGTAACAAACATCGCATTTGTTACGTTCATTTAAGCGTCATATTGTGCTCAATCTATACGTAACATAAGCCCTTCCATTTATAAGTAATATTATTACATTCATTTTAAATGTAAAAAAAATGCGATTCTTTTACGCTTATTAAAGCGTCACAGTTTTAGAGTGTATGTAGCAGTGCATCAAACAATGCACATAATAAGTTTAATTTGTTTCGATGTCTTTAGTTTTCTATCTGAAGATACACAAATAACCGATTAGAAGCTCATCGTCACTTGCATAACTATACATTGACGTATGCAGCAAACACGTTTTTCCTATCTTGTGTTTTCTCATGGTATTCTTTTCCGTACTAAAGTTTGTAAAAAAATAAAGAGGAAGAAAAATGTAATTAGTTGCATTGTCATTATTAGCATCCAACAAACATCTACTGCAAATATTTCTTATGATGCAATTTATCTTAACCAATTAAATCTTGAAATTTGGTGTATTTTCATATATAAAACTGAATAATAGAAAAATAATAATAATAAGCTAAGTAATTGTTTTTATAGAGAAAACTAAAGCGTCTCTGTATTAAACCAAATTTTACTTTAAGAATTATTCAAAATAGCGAGTTAAATTCAAAATCCCCTCCTCCTCCTTTTAAACCATGAGGAATAAAACTATGTATGTCATATTTCTGTCTGAGTTACAGTTGCTAAGATTTAGGGGGCGGGGATAGAAAGACATACAGATGGAGAACACTAAGCGATTCAAAATGACATATCGTTTTTACAATCAAAGCCATCATTTCTCCACCGTTGCAGCCGATGAGGAATCCAACGGTGTATGGCTCATCTCTGACAGACTTGTGGTTATTGAGATGTATAGCAAGGATAAGTGGAGAATATTAAACGATTGAAAAAGACCTGCAACGTTTAGGGTTAAAGTTTTAGACGATGATTAATGTACACTAACGTCCAAATTTATAGCAAAACGAAACAATTTCCACAGAAAAAAAAATATATGTTTGATGAAACACATCGTGTTACAGAATGGTATACTGAAATGTGGGCATGTCTGACACGTTTGCGAGTTGTGGGAACAGCTCGTGACGATTTCTGTAGTCCTTAGCTGTGTTGAGAGTAGCTCAGAGTGCAGTTATCGTGGCGATAATGGCGCTCACAATAGAGGGGGAAAAGTTTATCGTGCAGTAGTATTTCCGGTCATACAGAGTGAGACATCAGAATGAGCTACAGCCACTTCATTATTGCCCCATTCTTGCGGGATTTGCACCGTTTTGTCGCGGCGAATTTTAGTTTTCACCGAATTTAAGTTCTTTAGATGTAAGGTCATCGTTGAGTGTAGGAAAGGCTTTTCTACCTTCAATAATAAGCGAAAAATCCGAATGTTAAGTTTTCGTTAAGTGTAAAAGGGCCCTATGTCCAGGACATGAGGCTTTTCTGCACTCAATAGTTGGCACTTCTGGATTATATTATTCAAAGTTTGGTATCCTGCTGGCGCCACAATAGACAATAGACAGTTCATCAGAACGGAATATGTTAATTTTTTACAATAATAGTTCATGAGCATTTTTTGAATGTTTTTTCATTAACACGTACGTCTCAGCACTTCTGTACAATTAAGAATACTTCATGGTTACATGACTTTCTTTCTCAACAAGACACTGATTGTAACTGTGCACTTTGGTTCACATTAGAATGTATAAACAAGTATAAACTAGATATTTTTTTCCCACTAGCTACCTGTTGATTGCAGAAAGGCCCAAAGTCCAAGCAGAATAAATAATAATTTCCACTTGTTAATAACCTTACATTCTTGATTCTGTGCCTCTTATTAGGTACTAGAGTAATCTTTCGATAAGATAAGATAAGACAAGACAAGACAAGACAAGACAAGACAAGACAAGACAAGATAAGATAAGATAAGATAAGATAAGACAAGATAAGATAAGATAAGATAAGATATGATATGATATGATAAGATAAGATAAAATTAATTTTATGGGCGGTAACAAGTAATCTTTTCAATGGCAGTATTCGGCCAACAATATTTGACTGATGCAATAATGTATACAGTTTTTATCATTTTTCTCAAAACTAGGTAAAATGGACATAGGGTTTTTCTGCACTCACCGATTCATTTACACTTGAAAAATACTTAATACAGTTCAATCTCATGGTTGCATATCACAGAAGGATACATACCATTATTTTCATAACTTAGTCAAAAAATAAAATAAAGTTAATAACCTACAAAATAGAACTTAATGGGGTGTATGCAATAAAAGATTGACAACGACGTGCCATACTGCGGACAAGTGTAGATAGAAGATGTTGCGGTAGTACCTTCCGTTGTTCATGCAGAGCTATTTCAAGAGCATCAAGTGGCATGGGTGTCGTTGTCGCGAAGCAATTCATCTTCTTAGGATATCTCAAACATACTCAATTGGGTTTAGATCCAGTGAAAGCGTCGGCCAATCGAGAAGGTCAATATTATCACTTTCCAAGAATTCGTCCACCAATGCAACTGTGTTAGGGCAAGCAATACACATAAAATGCAAAATTTTGGATTTTCACAAATTCATGAAAGAATTAAGGAACCCCATATCAGCCTTCATATTTAGCATACGTTCAATATATTTATTGTGTGATCGTATACAAAAGATTAACGTTGACATTCAATACCTTCCGTGCGAAAAAAAAACACCTTAAAACAGAAATTTATTATGTTTGAACGATCATATTTAGATTCGATTGTGATCACTTTAGTCAAGTTTTAGATTTTTTCACGCAAAGAACTAAAATTATCAAGCAGACTTCAAAGGAAGATTTTTTTTTCCAATGTCTTATGATAAACCAGTACGGAGAAATTACATTTTTTGTAAAGGACTGAAAAAATGGCGGTCATTAATTAATGGATGGGGATAGAAATAAAACAATACCCGCTTTGAACTATTTTTATATAAGGAGTACAAGTATTATATATATATATATATATATATATATATATATTGAAAGACTGACTCATAGTTCGTATAAATTGCGAATACCTTTCTGTCCCAACCACAGTTTACAACACTGTAGTGTGTGCTTTAAGTATGTTCTTTATCATCATTAAAAGATGTCAAATACCCAATAACACTTCGCAGTGTAATTTTTTAAAAAAAATAAACGTTATAGCTGGTTGGCAACACTGACAAATCGACGACATCCTGTTTCCACTCCTAATGTCCATCGTGTTGCTGGAATTAAATTGTAGCAAACGGAATTTTCATTCAATGAGTCGTTTCTGACTTATTGACAATTATTCATTTCTTCCCATTGCTAGGTGTCAACTTTGGGCTCTAAGTTGGAAACGCTGTGTCTACAAAAAGAAGTGGAATTTTACTCATGTTCATAGGAACTGTTTTTACTTGTTTCGATGTCAGGAATCGCCTCCCGAAAGTAATGTCCTTTATTCTGAATTACCGTGGATATGTCCTTTATTTAACTACTGTGAATTTCGAGGTTTCGCCCCCTTTAGCTCCGCTCCCCCTTGTCCAGTGTACCTTAAATGTTGGTATTCTCCGTATCTCACCATACTCTATCAGATGCACTATGTTTGATTCGGATTTCAGTGACAACATATCGTGACCCTCCGTTGTCAGCTGTAGGGGGAACGAACAGACAGACCCAACATCCTTATTTATGCACTGATGTCCATACGGGGCAAAAACCAACCCGGCAGTCTAGTAATTAAGTTCTCGAATTTCGGATTGAAGCTATCAACCAATTCAGGTCTTTATCCTGCTGCCAACCTTACAGAATGGTGTTGCAGTTGCCGAGTTTAGTTTTATGAGGGGAATAACGGAATATCCCAGGTGGAGTGGTCACCGAGATACGTCATCCATCCGATACGTGATAAAATTAATCCATAGCTGTCTGTCTGGCCCATAAATGTAAATTTAATTAGAATAATAATAATAATAATAAATTTTGAAGAATATGATACGAACTGAAGAGGGATCTTGAAAGAACCCTAGTAAAATAATTAAACTTTTATCCACATTGAAATTGTAAATATTATGTCAAATTCTTTTTTCTCCATTCGACAGTTTTCTTCTTGGAATACTTTATTCTTTATCTATCAATTCTTTTTTATTCCCAGTTTCTCACTTCATTTCTCGGAGAAAATAATTTGAAGGAAAGGAATGAGATGAGAACAAATCGGAGACTGTGGGATGAGAGAGAAAGAGAGAGAGAAAAAGATAAGAAATAAAAAGAATTGGTTTTTGTCTAATCTAAAAAACAAATTTAAAAACTTCTTGGAAACCAGTCTCAGGTTTCAAAATTCCATTAAAGCAATGAAACCTTCCCTTTCCCTTCGCCTATCCACCAGTTTTTTTCCAGAGCTCCAGATCAGAAAAAGGAGAGAGAAAAAAAAAGTTCCAAAAAATGGGGGGTGGATAAAATAAGGGAAAGATATGCCAAATGTTGGCGCAGTTCTCATCAAGATGAAAACTTTTGGATGGAATGAGAGAATCAGGTGAAAAAAAGAGGAGAGACGGAGGGATACAGATTAAAGGATTAACAGGAAGAAGATAGGAGATATAATTCAACAAGATGAAATGTATATATATATATATACATATTTCTAAAAACGTTATTACATGTAAATAGCTTACACTGAGGGTTTGTGTTGAGTATACTTAAAACTGGTACATTTCTGTGCTTTCAACGCAAATAATTTTCAGTTCAAATAAAAGAACCCTTGCCCTTTTCATGTGCAGTAATTCAATCCTATTGCCCTAGAAGAATAGCAATTAAATCTTGTTAAATTTTGTCGTTTTCACTGCCATTGAAATTACTGCTTCGTACCAGCTATGTATGCAATATGAATAGAGTTTCATGACATTACTTTTTTTCTACATACTCTTAGCAATGAACGAGAAGAAAAAAGTGAAATTCAAAAAAAATATTTCCTCTAAAAAACAATAAGTACCATATTTTTGTGAGAAAAGGGTTTTGAGAATAATAATTATAAAAAAGTATTTTTTCTTATTAATTTTGTAGCAACAACTTTTTATAACAAGAAAACTAAAGAGGCAAGAGATTGTTGATGAATACTTTAACATAGAATTACATTTTCAGTTTGTAGTCTGTGTTCCCTGAAAGCTAACTATAAAAATATTTTAATTATAAATTTAAGTTGCAAATACAAGCCAAGTGTACGAATCGTTAATTTTACGGACTGTCAGCAGGAAATTTTAAAATTATGTATTCAGTGATACAAAATACTTTTCTTTGCTCCAATGCATAAATACGTACGGTGCAAAAGATACTCACACAGGCGCAAAACAATCACCTTAACGCTCCCCAGTGATTTCGCCAGACCCCCTAAATTCTCGACAACAC
>JAGDQP010012277.1:0-28148 GCA_022664845.1 Lepisma saccharinum
ACGTTGGTAGATTTTGCGCATCAAAGTTTAATTTGCTATCCTTTCTACGGTAGTTACAATGTTGACATTTTTTTTAAATCTACATTGATCTTATAGTTGCTACATTAGTCAACGTAATGTCATTTTTACTTGAGGCATTTTTCATAATAAAGCATTATACTGAAAAGCAGACAGTCAATGGAAACTAGGAAACGTACCATTAAATAGAAAATTGTAACTTTACTATTTTTGTTAAATGACATTTAATATTTTGCCTTATATTTATACAAAGTTATGTATGTTCGTTAACGTAACGTTAGATTGATCCACAATCCAATAGCAAAGGTTAAATAATGAAATAGAACTGTAGATGGTGAGGACGTCAATTACCTTCTGCATGTCAATATTGGGAACTTAATAAGCGCTCTCAGGCAACATAAGCTGAAGATGGTAATATATTCATTGGTATGTCATGTTAATTAGGTTCATTAGCTTCACCTTCAGTAAAGAACAGAAAAAAGTTCGTTTTGGACATAGAATTTTGAAGATCTTAGTTGATAGTAAGAATTGTACTAGGTTCGAATTGTATCTCAGAACGTCGAGTTTCAATCATAGTTGTGTTATCCAAAATCCTGTTATCGGAAAACAGTAGTATTTGAAATAAGAATATGACATGGCAATAAAAATAGTATAAGACAAGATATGCCAACTATTGGAAAAGATAGGGTACAGAACTAAATCTTACAATTCATACCACTGAGACTGCGAAATCAACTATATTAAACCAGTCGAGAAGTGACATAGGTTGGTAGTAAGCCGTGGTACTCTTACCGCCCATATGATTCATTTCATCATTATCGAGAACTGACAGTTATTTGCTGAATATGATACTTTCAGTTTAAATCAAAAGTTAAAAGGTTCATGGACATGGCGTACTCATAAGTCTATTGCTTAATTCTATATAGGAACATATCTAACTAGAGGAGTCTGAGGAGTCCAGAATAAATTATAATATAACACTGTGTAATGTATACATTTGTGGATCTCTGTACAAGTCAGGTATCTTACACGAGGATGCTGATGAACTACTGCAGCAAACCAAAAATCAGAAGAACTATCTAATATTAACCGTTTATTTCTGATTGTACAAACAGAGTCATTCGCAAAAAGACATTCATGATAATTCCTTTTCGGAGTGTAAATATCTTGCTATCTTTAACATTGAGTTGTCAATGATAGATAGATAGATAAAGAGAGGGGAAAGAGAGAGAGAGGGAGAGAACAACTATATTTTCCGAGTTGCATGAAGTTTTAAGAGCTGAAAGTCTACATATGCGCATCGAATATTTCCTTTCCTCTGATAATTCAGATTATTCAGTATTATTACCCTTTCGAGTTTCCACTAGCCCCATAATGTAAATGTTATCTCTGAGTAGGACATACTATTCGATAACAAACTCTCGTTTAGCATTTACATATATTTAATAAGTACTTATGTCAATCGAATCCTTTTACTTACAAAAGACCGTGTTTCGAATTACGATCACCTCTGAATCTCTTTTATGAATTCTCCAGATATAAACTAGAATATTGCAATGTTCATTTGGAGGAGACCTCGTTGTACACGTTCAAATGTTAGAATGGATACAAATGTTCCTCCTAAAATGATTGTTGAATATATATTTTGAGTAAAATATAATTCAAGTATTTATAATCATAGATATTCCACAATATTGGGGATGAGAGTTCAATGTAGTGGGTAGGTCTAACTGGACAAGTTGTACTTAGTAAAGTTAATTGATGGTGACATCAAGACTTCTCCGTTACGATTTCTTGTACGAGTCAATGTTCCTATGTGAAGTCTAAGGAATTAACTTGTATTTGTATTAAATATACGCATATTAATTGGCTGTATAGGATAATTAAACAACAGTATCTCAGAAGTGACATTGGTATATGGTGTATTATCATTCCCTTGTTTTAAAAGAATCATTAGTGTAATTGTATATAGATTTAGTTTTTACGTTTATTTACTTGCTGTAAATTGAGTTTATTAATTTATATGCTTTCGACTCTATTACTATTATTATTATTTACTGTTATTATTATTAGTAGCATTATTATATTGCAGAATCCTTCGGAATTACTTAACTTATTATCTCACATTTAAATTGTACTTAGTCCTATAAGCTGAATTAAAGATTAAGCATCTTTGAAATGAGTACAGTATACACAAAATTATCTTCAAGTGCTTCACAAACACTACGTGTGAATAAATATTATAGTCTGTGATTTGTATGGTTTATACACACAAAATATTTCCCTCAATCATGAGAAAATAGGGGGAAAATTCTGCTCGTAACTAATACTACCAGAAATATTAGATGAAACTATCTGATCTTCCACGAAACAGTTGTCCAAAACAGATGTTTTAGCGTTATAGATTGGGTTAAGTGAAATTGATAAAATATGAATTTGCATCCGCCTGACGTTGCATGAGAGTAAAATTATGACAAGTCTTATATTGTATCGTATTTTCATTTCTTTCCAAGGATATATTTTGTTAGTCTAAATCCCTCTGGTAAAGGACTATAAGAGAAGAAATTATACAATTATGAAGCAATATCTTGACTGTCCAAGACAATGTCCTAGAATCCACAACTCTTTTCAATTATAAATACATGATAAACATTCTTAAGTTATTCTACAACAAAGTGGTTTGTAGTCTTGCCTGGTAGATTAACCGACCTGCAAGTTGTAACAAGGAGAAAAGGTTAAGGAAAGAAGCAAAATCATTATTCATAATAGGGTAAGAAATCATTAAAGTGGCATTTCACATTATTGTGGGAATTCAAGTAGATTATATGAAATTAAACTATAAATTACTATCTATTGTAGCTCCGAATTTAATTTGACTTTAAAATTTACAGCCTTTGCAACTTTGGCTCATACCATATGGATAATGATGGGATTATTGGTGGAATGATGTAAGTGGAAAGAAAAAGGAGAACCTTGAGTTATACGCACTGTCCACCACAATGTTCACATGGCATGAGCAGGGATCATGTATCTGTAAGATTGCAGACAACATCATTTTCTTTATCAAATTAACAATTAAATAATGTATCTAATTGAAAATTGACATGACATTGGACATAAGAAATTCACCCTCTAAAATATGCTACTGTGCACCATTATTTTCCTTAACACGAATTATTCAGTTTCACCTTTAATATTTAATTCTTTGTTTGAATGTTCTACATGGAGCACGAATTAACGACGAATAATTTTGCTGACGTAGGTTCCAAATCTTAGGAAACATCAACAATTATTTGCTTTACAAGTTATACTGTGTTGGATTATTTTTCCAGAGAATTAAAAAGTTGCACGATTTTCTATTACCTTCTGAGTCATTAGCTATGTACGAAGCTACGTTTAAAACAGACATAATATACGAGAGCCATTCTAAAAGTAAAGAACGTTTTGACCTGACGAGTCGCGCAATTCTACGACAACCACCGCGTCATTGGCTTTCCCAGTACTTAGCGCCAGTCTGACGCTAACAGGAAGCCGCTATGATTTATTTACTATTTATTTGTGCGACTTTGAAATGCGTGACAAATTTAATGTTCCTGCCAAGTGTGACAGATAAATAACCGAGGTTTATGGTAATGTAATGAATCTAGCTTCAGTTCGAAAATGGCGCATCATGTTTAATGGCGGACGGACGAATATTCATGATGAAGAACGCTCGGGCAGACCTTCAGTTGTGACTGACGAACTCAGATCAAGGATTGAGGAAAAAATCAACAGGATAGACATTTCACTATAGATGGTTTACCATCTTTTAGAACTACCGAGAAAATCTATTTTTTTCCCAAAATGGAAAAAAATGTTTTGGGTGCAAACCACTATGGAAGTGACAATGAACTGAAAGAGGGCGTTAGTAGCAAGTTCAACAACTTGGCGACGACTGAGTATGCAGAAGGCATAGCAAAGCTTGTGAAACGCTGCGACAAATGTTAAATTTTGAACGGCGGCTATGTAGAAAAATAGCTAAGGTATCACATGTGTTTTAAAATAAGTTTTGTTTCATTCTTTTAAATATGAGGTTCGTCAGATCAACAGTTTCTTGCCTTTAGAATGAATCTTGTACATATAGAGAGTAATCACTTACAATTGACGACTCTGATGTGATTCTCCCTAAGGAATAAACAGCGGTTTCATAGTAAATTGTTTTTTCTCCATCTAACGTCTTTGGACTTCCTTCGTCGGACTTGAGGGAACCACTTCGTGATAAGAACAGGAGACATGCGTATTCCAACAGAGCAAGGAACACAAATATAATTGTCGACAAAAACCAAATATCAATAGCTTTAACGTTCAAAGATGGAGGAACGTGAGACCTGAAACAAATTAAAAACAGAGGAATATAGCTATTACAGTTTGTTAATAAAACTTTGGTAAACTTTATTTTTATAAAGGACAGTCTAGTAACTTTGGACTTCAGCCCGTCATGGTTCGCCCCTTAGCTATTAAAATCGACACCGATGCTCCTGCCGGGACTCGAACCCGGGACCTTCGAGCCGCTGGCCTAACGCCGCAGACCACACGGTCACTCGGACGGCACATTTGGTTAATAATCTATATATGCATATACATGGTACGGCAACATTTGAGATATACTATAGTAAGTTGAAAACGGGTGGAGGTACTGAGACCAAATGTGTAATATCGGCAATGTAGGCGGGCTTCACATTATGACAGATGGACATCATGTTAAACATGTTCAAAGTCACAATCTTGGAATAAAGTCGAGAAATTTAGATGTGAAGTGCACTATGTGGCATATCGTTTAATACTAGTTCGTTCTCGGGAATTCAAGCTTGTAGTCAGCTATAATTGTCGTGGAGTGACAAAAGCAAATCAAATGTCGGTATTCCATTTTCAGAACGTCTGTCGCTGAACAATAACGATTCCTTTTAGAAAACGTGGTCTCAAACCTGTAGACGCAAATTTGGCTACATTTGTAGGTCGGAATTCAAGGATGAAGTAGATGTAGAAAAGCTAACTACAGAAATGATAAAGCACTTATATCTTTCTATCATTGTACTTATAAACAACGACGGTGCCAGGATAACATGGCCAGCGGGGGGACAATATTTCATTTTAAAAAACGGAGGGCGGCTTAACTTTAAGACTTACATATCAAATAAACACGTTGGGAGTGTTAAGGTATATTTTGGGTGGTAGTTCAGACTTCCCTAGCCCATATAGCGCTGCCGTTTCTTCTAAAAACTATTGTTACAGAACAATCAAAGATACGTTATGGGATAAATTATTTGTCAGTTGGAGTGAGCTAATGAAAAATAAATGAAAGGGAAAGCTAAGAAGTATGAATTGAAAGTTATTATATTTTACTTTTTCCACATTTTGTCTTCAGAAAAGTGCTCTTCGACTCTCATTCTCCCACAAAATTAGTTGGTACTTTCGAATTTAAATGAATTTATTTTTGCCATTTAGGTATATATTGCTCAGACCGGGCTAAGATAGGGGAAGGGATGATGAAAATTGTCGGCCATAGACTAAGACAAAGATACGATCCTGGTATTTGCCCCGTATGATTACGCCTCCTTTAACTTCGAGCGCATGAGAAAGAAGATGTCGTTGTTGCAAGGTAGTCGCCCAAAGTAGTCGTATTTGCGTGAGTAGTCGCATTTGCCCAGCGTAACTTGGAAAAAACAGTGGAAAATCCTCAGGCGGGATTAACGCTTGATGGGATTGTTCCCAGGACCTTCCGATTACAATATCAACGCTCTACCAACTGAGCTACGGCTACTCGGTACTCCGAGGTAGTAACATGAATTTTGATAAGGTATTACCTTTGCATTTGCAAGGTGAAAGTGATGGAAACCTCGGAGTCCAGTGAATAAATAAATGAAGGATGGCCGGCAGCAAGAATCGACGCAGTTAGTTTCGACAAATTAAACTCATGTTCCAGACCACATAATGTACCCATTTAACTAAATGAGAGCGTGATTGTCACATTGACGATGGTCAAGAATGGCATCATTGATAAACAGACTGAAAAGGAAGTCGGAAGAAACCGACTAGGTCTGAAAGTAGGACGTATACGTCTGCCGTATAGAAGTGCAATAGGAAACATGAAAAATTATCGCCATGTAGCTTACCCCAGAATTTCGAGTCCTGGCTTCCCAAATGTTACGCCACAACTCTTCGAGTTTTTACTTTATTTACCCTATATTAACAAAAAATAAAAGTGTTCCTCTCACCAATGATTTAAAAATAAACAAAAAGGAAATTATAACATCTATTAAACAGGGAAGAGACAGAATACAATACAACAAATGGAGCTGTAAAATAGGCTTATTAGAAATAAAAGACCATTCGAAGCTGCGTAAACATTAAAAAGGGATTGATTATACTCAATAAAATAATTTAAAACAAAATTATACGTAAAGCTAGCTGAAAATTGATTATTTCATTTTCAAAAACCGTAACAAACTTTAGATCTCCAGTCCGCCAAAATACAACTCTAAAGTATTTGGCATAATACTTTTCCATTGAGCCACACTCATTTGTGGATGTTATTAGAACCAATACTACAAAGAAAAACACAGGTAAAGATAGGGGAGGGATTCTTATATTGTCAGACGAGAAGAAAAACTCTGAGATGTAAACACCTTCCACTTTCCAACGTTACGAGGCACAAACCGACACGCATACAAGTTCCTAGTACTCCATTGCGTGCTGGTTAAGTGCTGGTTTTCCCGGGAACTTTATCCGCACGTTCTCAAGTTGTACTTTGTTCCCTAGGGCGCGAGTTAATGGATCACTGGTTTAAAGGGTTTTCCCTCCTCAGTGTTGTAGTGTGTACTGAAAATATATATAATTTATCTGAACTCATAATCGTGTGTATTGTTCAGTAAAATGTATAGTTGTTCCCTGTGCTACGCGCACGTGCCATGAACGATACACGGAGGGTGTGTATGTAGCGCTCCACGTATTCTCTACCAACAGCACGAAGTGAGTTCAGATGATCAGTCCCACGCTTAGTCGACTTTATGTCTGATGATGTCCAGAAATACTAAGGACACTCTGAGGTTCACTAGGCGTCATACAAAATTGAGTACTAGAGCGCCAGGCATAAGAAAACAGAGAGAAAAGTCTCTAGTGTCCTGGCCAGGATTGGAACCCCGGCCACCCGATTCAATACACAAACGTTACCACCGACATCCTACTTAAAGAACTTCTCTAAGACTCCTTTCTTGAGCGCACACTTTCTTCGGTTCCGAGGATGTCCCTTACAGTAAATTTGTCTATCTTCTAATCAATTTGTAGCAACGAAACTATACTCCCCACCATCAATACCATCTTTTGCTAATTAGTGGAGTAAGATGCTTTTCACATATTACATGGATAAAAGCAATATATTTTCTGTATCATATGATTGTTGAGGTATACAATTTCTCCACATAACAAAAGTAATTCTCATAACGGAACCAGACAATCTTGAACTCCGAAAAAGACATGAAAACTCGAAGTTGAAAGACGTCCCATCGATACCCCCTGTACTTACCTTGAGGCTTCAAACATGGTAATTAGTGAGAGTAGGTTAGTGACCAACAGCACCATTCTTCCAGGAATTATTTCTGGATTAATTATGAAACTCCCCCAAGAGATTATAACGAAAAGACCACTTGGTATGTACAGCTCGATGATATGGCTTAAGAGTTGCCTTCTCATTCCAATATAAAACACCAGAGTGGAGAAATTTACTGTGGGATAGAAGAAAGTTTACAACAGTTTAGATTATATTACTTTAGAGTTATGGGTGATTTTGGGTACTAATCATTTTGATGGATACCCATGCAATAGCTGCTTAAATATAAAATACATACAAATAAACATGCCCTAAATGGATTCGGAATCAGAACCCGTGAAATGAACTCTGTTCATTCCAAACACTTTTACTTTGCTACTCACGCAGGAAGTCGTGTATTTCAAGGGAATCATGGGTTTTTGGTGTGTTAGATTGGTCTGATTACTAAATTAGTATTATTGTACACATAATTAAGCATAACATTATAAATTATTAATCAGAATTTCGGGAATAAGGATAATCTAGTCCCTCTGGGTCTATTACGTTTGCTACCAAGTAATTTATTCTATGACTTTCGAAACACGCAAGTTAATCGCCGCTTTTGTAAAGGCTCGCTCTTGGATATTTTCTAAGCAATATTAAGCTAGTTTCCAACAAGAATACCTACATCCCAATGTACTTATCATTCCCAAATACTAGGACTGTTTGGAATGTTTCAAGACTGGTTCTATTTCTTTTTCCAGGTATACGTCGTGTTAATGTTATACTGGATGTTTTTAAAGATTTACTTAAAGAAGGTTCTCCAGTGGGACAGCCGTGGGTGACAGCGGGTGACAGTGCTTCAAAGTGGCAAGTACATTTTGTGATGACGGGTGATCAGTCGGGTATGGCGGATGAAAAGGACGTCCCTGGACTGTTGTTTGGATAGAGGGACATAAAGAAACAGCCATGTTTCGCCCTCCGTCACGGATAACGTCAAAAAATCGGGAATTAATTCTGACATTCGAACTGTGTGAATATTCGACTCGTCGTTGCGTCTGTTCTTGTGTCAGATTCCTGGGTGTCCACCTGGCGCATACAAGATGCATTTTCAGTTCTCCCGTCACAATGTGGCGATGTTGAGTGCAGCAAAAAGTTCGCGCAACGATAATATTCTGTCACGATAAAACAGTTCAGCAGCCTTGGCCATGTTGGCATCGCAAACCGCAGTGGAAAACACTCCTTTTCGATTACTCGCGTGTTTTTGTCTCTGAATTGCTTGCACCAGTGATACACAGCAGCATGGGTCATTATTTACCCGCCATATGCTTGTTGTAAAATTTTAAATGTTTCATTTCCACACTACCCGAGTTCCGCTCAACATCCACTCGCGCACCTCTGCAGTAATTTCCCAGGGACATACTCTTCATCCGCCATGATAAACTGCACTTGTTACTTTGACGCGTTCTCACCCACTTCAGATATCTATGGCTGTACCGCTGCAGATTCAAACTCATTTAGGTATCCTTCAAAACATCCAGTAGACCATTAACACGACGCATAGATGGTAAGAGAAATAGATCCAGTCTTGATACTTTTCAATCAGCCCTAGAAGTTTTCGTTCTTTTCCTACCGAGCTATATGGTCTGGCCATCTCAACCATTGTGATTTCATTGCTCTTACAACATCAGGATAATCGTGCAGTCTGTGAACTGCTTCGTTCTACAAACAACGTTATTCAGCCAGCTGTCAGCATTGTGCAGTCTCCGTTTCGGCGCATATGTATTTCTCATAACCTAATTTTCAAAAAGTCGCAATTGATAATCTTCTGCTAGGGTACTATTCCAAATTTCGAATTCATAAAACATTACAGGCAAAGTAACCATTAGGTATGTTTTTAGTTGAACTCGGTTGATACTAATCATGAGGTTGGGAGATTCTGACCTGAATAGAAATGTTCCTTGCACGACGCTAAGCGACGTTTTTTTTTAATTATCACGTGATTACGTTCTTTCTTATTTAAAGAATATACTTATGCACTGGATTGTGCTCTTAAGTATTTAAATTTGTTTACTGTCACTACGATCTCATTTATTTTCGCTTTCCTTTTATCTCAACCTTAATTGAATCGTCAGTTTGAAGAAGGAAACAAATCCAAAAAGCTGTTTTCTGGGAAATTAACAAAAACTGTATAATATGTTTATTATTATTGAAAGGAAACAATATTGTTACTGAATATTCAAAACGGTATTCTGATACTTGCGTACTGCTCAGACAGTTTACAAGTATTGTATTTTTTCCTGTAGAATTAAAAAAAGTTGGTGGATGTTTTTCCTTCTTCAAACTTATGGAAAAACGTCTGCACATTTTTAAGTGTTGAGACGAAAGACTGGAAAAATCGACTAGAAAATGAAGAAAACCGTAATAGAAACCTTCAAATGAATGTTATTTACAAGGTATGCACAATGAACTCGAAAGTTACAAGTAAATAATAAATGCATTCTTTTTCGTCTCCACAATGGCAGAAATGTCGCCCTACAAATGTGCAAAATTGCTTTTATTGAGTAACAGTGAATGCAATAGTAGCTATATGTAAATATCTGTTAAGAATAGCAGTTAAAAATATCAGTGTATGAAAACGTATCTAAATGCGAGTTAGTTATTCCCGTCTGTGAAAAAGAAGTTTATAACAATATTTCAGATTAACCTGTTTACCTGTTACGTGTACAGTAGAGATATGGACGAAAGTAGTTTAGTTCCTACCATAACTGTTGTAAAACTATTCTATGTAATTATCCTAGCTTGGATTTACTGGTGGAGAAGAAAAAGTACATCAAAACAAAAATAAATCATGAAAGTATAAAGCGGTGGACACGGTGGGTAGGGGGAAACCTTATTGTTTCATGGTGAATTAGTATAATAACTTGCGACTAGCGATAGGAAAAGCTGAGCCATCCTCGCGCATTATTCCTTAACAGTAAATAGTACTCCCAAACAATTACATCCAGTTGGCAATTTAGCATATTGATAACATGTTCGAAACCTAATGCAAATAACTCTGGATCGAAACCTGGTGTAGGTTGTTTTCTTAATTTTAATAGCGTTTCACTTTTTATATATATAAACGAATTAGGAAATTTAATAACATTAGTGAACAAACGCATGTGGAGGTTAGTTAAGTCAGGTACGGTTATTTTTTTTCTATTGCACGCATTCTCGCACAAGCGCATTACTCCTTCACCATAAATGAGACTGACAAGCAGACAGTTTAAAATTATCAATTTAGTGGATTGGTAGCATGTCGGAAAGCTAATACGGAGAACCCAAGATCGAATCATAGTGTAATTTTATTTGTCTTTTTAAAGAAAAGAAAGTTTCTCTTTTCATATATATATATATATATATATATATATATATATATATATATATATACGTATATATAGCCTAGCCTAGCCTGCGTAGCCTAGTCGGTAGCGCGCTTGACCTCAGTGCGAGCGGTACCGGGTTTGATTCCAGTGTTGACCCAGCATTGTGAGGACATTTGTGGAGCTGCTGTGCATAAACTACAGTGGCGATCACAGTGAGAGCTTCGGCTCTCCTCTCCCAACCCGTCTTGTCAGCTTAGGAGCAGTAGACCAACTCCTCCCTTCAGGGGGAGGCCTCATCCAGTTATGGATTCAATATGGCTATGATTTATTATTATTATTATATAAACGCATTAAGTTTGGTAAAGTCAGGTATGGTGCTCTCTTTCATTGCACACGCGACTGAATCGTGTTTTCTCAGACATCCGAGAATAGGCCTTCTTGTTTTGAGACGCTAGTGGTCTTGTTCCCTTCTTCAAACTGACTAATATTTCCAAGGCCAGATGAATCATTCTATAACTAGCTATCGTTTTTTCTTCTACCTTATGATAAGCGGGTATAAATTGAGGTGCGTTTTTAGTAAAACCTAATTTCAATTTTTTAGCGTTTTTTCACTTTTCAAATTACTCGTTAATTTTTTCTAAACTATGTGAATTTTATGGACTGTTTAATGTGCGTACTGTTTTCACTGCCTCAAAGAAAGAAAAAAGTCTAATGGAAGACCAGAGCTTTCCTTCGAGATTACAAAATAAAAAGGAATTTATCTTAACCCTATCATTATGTCCTTCTAAAACATACCACATTATGACCTGGAGTCCGCGCGGACCCCTATCTCTCCTCGAGCACATTTTCCTTGAATTAATTGTTTTTTTTTTGGTCGTTGTGATTTAAGCGTTCATTGTTCTAATACTCAGTTAATGTTTAGTATATTATTATTGATTTTTGTCTCGTTTTTTTTACTTTATTTTATCCATATTACAAGATTCTGATACAAAAAATGCTATAATATATTGAAGAAAATTACATCATTGTCATATAATTTTAAGAATATTCTAAATGTAGCATATTTTAACCTAAGCCACTGACTACAAGTATTCACCAAGTTTCTTATCATGTAGTTCACATGTTTTAAATAGTCCCTACGCAGACATCACATATTGTGTGCTGGTGTTCCGGACAGCAAGGAATATGGCAGCACTTGCATTTGGTCTTCACCGTCCTATCCGAAGAACGTGGACACAGTCGGCACCGCATCTTTTTCTGCTTGTCTTGACTTAAAGTTCCAGCAGATGCAACTTGTAGTTTTGGAATTTCAATTCCCAGAGATTTAAGTGATAGACGAACTCCAGACTGCAGAGCTTGTGGATTCTCTGGTTATGGTCATTGACTAACTCTCTCCCAAGTTGTTTCAGAAATAATCGAGGTCTGAGTCGCTTTCCAAATTCCCAATCTGGGAATTTCAAAATCCAAATTATGTATGCAGCTATCGCTGCGCAGTCCAGCATGTTGAGCTATAAAATAATAGGCCAGCGGCGTATTTTACGCTTACATGAATACAACATGCATAAATGGTTAAGGTTGTCTACACCGGATTTTGTTCCATTGTAATGAAAAATAATCTCGGTTTTTTGTCATTCTCTTCATTTATTGCTTTGTCGTGATGCATGGATGAGAGCAAAACAACTGCCTTTCCTTTTTTAGGAACATAACTAACCAGGGTCAATTCACGATCAAAACAAAAGATTGAAGATTTCTCTTCACGTTGGCGATCGGTAAGTAACTCTCTTGGAACTTCTTTTCGATTATGCCGCATTGTTCCAACCACTGTATTTTTCACTTTTAATATATGGTGTAGTAAAAATTAATCCATTATTTTGCCAATAGATGGCTTCAGTGATCTTTATCTCGCGTTGTATAAGTCCGATCGGGTTCAACGAGATGGCGTTCAAACGATGAGATTGCGTACTACAAACACTGTTCAGATGGTTGTGATGAGTTGACTCAGTGTTGTGTGAGAGCGCGTCAAAATGGACACTAGCAAAGAGAAAATACGCTATATGTTACAGTTTTTCTTCGATAAAGGCGAAAACGCAAGCCAGGCGGCTGCAAATGTGAATAGTGTTTATGGTCCTGATACTGTAACAGCCAATCACGCACAGTTTTGGTTTCGTCAATTCCGTTCCGGTAATTTTGACGTCAAAGATGTACCACGCACTGGAAGGCCAAGTGTCGAAAATGTCGATAAAATCATGGACATTGTGGCGTCCGACCGTCATGTAAGCACTGTTTCGATTACCCAAGAGCTAGACATTGCACAAAAAACCGTGTGGAACTATTTGCATAAGGCTGGATACACAAAGAAGCTTGATGTATGGGTGCCACACGAGTTAACGCAAAAAACCTCATGGACCGAATTTCCATCTGCGAATCGCTGCTGAATCGCAACAAAAGCGACCCATTTCTGAAGCGATTGGTGACTGGTGATGAAAAGTGGATCACTTACCACAACGTCATGCGAAAACGGTCGTGGTCGAAGCGCGGTGCGCCGGCGCAAAACGGTGCCCAAGCCAGGATGGACGGCCAGGAAGGTTTTGCTGTGTGTTTGGTGGGATTGGCAGGGAATTATCTACTATGAGCTGCTCCCCTACGGCCAAACCCTTAACTCGGAACTATACTGTCAAGAATTGGACCGTCTGAAGGCAGCAATCGCCCAGAAGCGCCCAGCTTTGGCCAATAGGAGAGGCATTGTGTTCCACCAGGACAACACCAGGTCACAGACATCGATAGTGACTCGCCAGAAGCTCCGGGAGCTTGGTTGGGAGGTTCTTATGCATCCACCTTATAGTCCGGACCTGGCACCGAGTGATTACCATCTGTTCCTGTCCATGGCGAACACGTTTGCTGGTGAAAAATTCGCTTCAAGAGAGGCTTGTGAAAATCGACTGTCTCAATTTTTTGCCAATAGGGACAAGGGCTTCTATGAGAGAGGCATCATAATATTACCTTCCAAATGGCAACACGTTATCGAACAAAACGGTGCATATGCGACCTAAATCGGATCATTCTAACCATGGTAAGTCAAGCCTTCAATGTTATGCAAATATAATGGATTACTTTTTACTACACCAGATAGATCGTCAGCTAGCTCAGCGCTAGTAAAGAAGTTATCCATTGTGACGTTGGGTCCTTTGTTTTTCCAAGAGGCAACCAATCGCTTTACAAGATCTACAGTACTATTCCTCCCAACAGTAGCACCATGCTGTCGGCCGACATACACTTCTGCAGTCAAAGGATATGAGTTTTCGGCGTCACAACACCAGTATATTTTTATACCATATTTCCCTGGTTTGGTGGGAATGTACTGTTTAATTGTACACCGTCCGCGAAATGCTACCAACTGTTCATTAACGGCCAGGTCACTTCCAGGCTTGTAAAACTTTGCCAGATTATCCAGAAACATTTTCCAGAAATCGCTGCAGGCAGCTAGTTTGTCAGTCTCTAGTCTCTGTTCTCTTGTGGCTTCATTGTCGAAACGAGAGAAACGAAGCAAATGATGGAATCGTTCCATTGACATTGTAGCACGAAATACTGGCCTCCCACTGTCCATTGACCATATTTCGCCAACGCTTTCATTCGCCGATTTGTAAACTCCACCAAGTAACAATATTCCAATACAAGCATATATTTCTGTTTCATCTGTTTCAGTCCATGTCTTTTGAGTTGCAGGATGGGATGTATTCCACTTTGCTATCACTTGTTTAGCCCTTCTATTTGTCTCTCGAACAATAAGATTGACCATGTCTGGTGTTATGAGCAGCTTCAGTGCCCCACATTTATCAGAAACATTCTTAGCATCACCTACTAATCCTCTTGTTTGTCGCAAAACATTATGGGCTGAAGTTTGTGTTGAATGAGGATCTTTTGCAGTCCATTTGCGCCCTGAAAGCTATTCAAAAATATGAGCTTGATTTAAAATATTATCGTGTCTAGCCCGTTTACCACTATTACATGGTTGCTCGAGAGAAGGGTCACTATCACATACACTACCACTATCAGATTCACTATAAGGTTCATAATGCATATCTTCAGTTTCATCCCCTACACCCTCTTCATATTCTGAAGATTCGTCGCAACTCCCAAAATCTATATAATCATCACTGTCGCTTTCATCCAATACACGTTTAAATTCTTCTATTGGAACTCCCTTTCGTCGTGACATTTTGCAGCGAAAAACACAGCACACAGATAATTGTTGTTGTTCTTGTGGTTCTTCTTCTTTCTGTGCTTCTTTCATCAAATTCAAGTTCAATTATTTAAAAATAAAAACGAAATCACTTCAAGAACACTGCAGAAGAGGTCTTCACTACTTCGCAAGCAGGTACAAACACAGCCAAAAAGTGGCACGAAATGTTAAAATTATTTGTACCTAGATTGACCTCCTTAATGCTAATAAAAAAAAAGAACATGGCGCCGGATGTTGAAATCATGTGTACATAGAGTACCCTGCCACCTGCCTACCAATCCGTACAATAATTTGCCGGGCAGTAATTAAACGTGTACGTTCCACTTCGCTTGAAAAGAGCGCCGCGGGATGATATAGCTTCCGTGATAACGAGCGAGGATAAAGGCAACCCTACTGCTCACCCTTGGGGTCCTATATAATACTTCCAAACCAGTAAGCCAGGGAATTCCGGAGACAAACGTTGGTGGAACGGTAATACCGATAATAGGTCCTCTGAGCCCCGAAATACTGTAAAAACGCACAAAAATCAACAAATAGATGAATGTGTGCAAATGGCGGGAAACGGTCGCAAAGTACGTGACGAACGTTGAAACACTCGAAAATGGGTGAAAAACACTGTATTTCGGCAGAAAACCACGTTTTTAGTATTTGGAGCCCCGACTCCTAAAATCCACCCCACTTCTACTGACTCCGACCAAAATATTGAAAAATGTCACTTTTGGTGAAACTTCACGAAATACCTTAGTAGAAATGTTTTCTTCAGTATTCCAATAAATACTAACACTTTTCACACCATTTAGAGTACTTTATTACTATTTTTAGAAATCGAACTTTTTCCGGAATTATGGTATTCCGTCGGTATAAAAGGTAAAACATACACAAAAATGCCAATAAGTTGATATGTTACTACAAAGTAATGAATATATTTAATATTTGACCTGATTACAGGACACACACGCGATTATTCTTTTGTGTGTGCGTTTACTTTTGTAGGTACGTGATAATTTTACCAAAAATTGAGTGCGTTTGAATGTGTCCAAACAAGAGTAACATACACAATAATGCACTCTACTAATAACGAAACGATCAAAAATGCTTTTGACATCAATTATAAGAAATTATCGTTAATGAAAATGTTCATCGGCCGGGTACCCGTAAAGCGTTGAGCCCAACGTTACACATTTTTGACTTAATTCTGCAACTATATTTTCCTTACGCTCTTACGACGTTTACGTACACCTGTGCTCCATGAACATTCGAGTCCGATGAAGTATATTTTATACTTAACATGCACAACAATATTTATTTTTCATTAACAAGTAACAAGGTTGTACTTCACATTAGTTAAGGAAGTACAATTAAATTTCTTGACATTCAGCTTTAATTTCTGAACGTGCTTTGTTGACATATACCCGATAGGCATTGATCACAAATTATTATATTATATTTCAAATGTCGCTTTAACAGACGTCCTGACAGTTTGAAGAAATTGTAAGCGACTTGTATCACAATATTTTTAATAGTATTCTTTTTGCTATTACAAGTTAGGTTTTCACTAATATTACTTTAGTTCAATGTCCTTGTACCGCGCGAGTAATTCTATTGTATCACAGTATTACATAATTTACGCGGTTAGTATCTTTTTTATAATACAGGAGTTTTGAACTGACTGCTTAGGTTCCGTACAAAACTTTTTTTTTCTTACAATTCTTGCGTTTGCATTGATTTTTTATTTATTTGCTTTCGAGTCCAATGAATGCTAGCAAATTACGACTTAAAACTAAATATACCAAAAGAATAATAGGATCCTTTATTTAGTTGAATTGTATTTCTTTAGTTATTGCCCACAGGAAAACTATCTAAACGAAGGCAAGGTAAAAACGCATATCGGATAATCGACAACGACATTAACAATAGCATCCCGCGCATCAACAATCCGCGTATAATCACGTGACTTCTTTTTTGTCTTCAAGAGCACTGTTGACGATATGTAACTGATGCAACGAGGCTACGCAGAATCCGATGTCATTTCACTCGACACAATAAAATATATTCCTTTCTTAAATAGTCAATGCAAATAGTCAATGCAAATATGTAATTGGATTCCAACAGGTTGTTTATAATTAAGAGAAACGAAAAGGGTTACCTTCAGTGCGGCGTACTCGTCGTCCAGCAAAAATAGGTATACGTTACTTGCTCCTTGGTGTTCACTATCCCAGCTTTTCGTCCTGTTTTTATATTCCTGTGCATCCTTGGAACTTACTGATCCTTTTGCAGTATAAGATTTGTATATGTAAGTAATTACACTTGTACAATGAGAGTTTTTGTCACTGGGGCACGCTTAATGTCTCCTCTCCGGGCAGCGCGCAATGTCTTTCTGCTGTCTCGGACAATGCAATGTTACCAGCTCGCTCGGGCAGGATTGTCCAGTACCACCACAAACATACGCCGGGCGTTGACTCAAGCGTCTCTTCATGCATGCGATGATATCAATGCGTGTCGGAATATAAAAATTACTTTAAGAATATCCAATTGCACTAAATGTTATTATAATCATGTGAGGGCGAATTACCTGTCCGTCACAACCCCAGGTCATAATGATAGGGTTAAAAATAAAATTAAAAACTTTAGGCGAACGAGTACCGAACCCGGGATCACTGAATCCCAAGTCCAATGTCTTACCCATTTCCTTTTTACCATTTTATTAAATCTGAATTGGACTACAGAATCAGAATAAACGGAAAATATTACAAAAAACGTTAAATGCAAATAAAATTATAAAACAAATTAAACAATAAGATTTCAAAATAACCTACTGAAAATATAAATAAAATATAAACCATTTTAAAAATAAATACTTGCGATGAATTGGCATCAACCCGGGACCACTGCCTTCGCCTTATTACAACACCAACGCCTTATCCATTACTCCACGTAGCCAACTATCATCCAGTGCTTTCTGAGAGCTCTTTATACCAATTGCGTACACGAGTAACAGACGCTACTAATTACGTAGTGTTCACACGCCATGGTTGTCCTCTCTGCAGACAAGTCTGTGCAATTTTGTTCCGTTCTCCCAACAGTTCTGTGTGTCTAGAAAACAGGACACAATGCGTTTTACCATTAACAAGCTTTGGAGAAAAAAAGCAGTTAAGCCAGTAACTGCTATTTTTCATCGGTTGTAGCAGTCATAGCAATTTATGCCATATAGCAGTGGAAAAAAGCTGCCACGCTAGTTTTCCCAATCTTTATTTCGCACCTATTTTTGAAGGCTTTACTAATGTTTTCTTGCTTTCTTTGTGTCTTGTATAGATGCGCCATCCCTTCCAGATATCAAATCCGTCATAAAGTAGATTTTCACATTTTTGGCGTTTTTTGCCTTCTTCAAACTGCCGATTCAGTTATTATACATTTGTTTCATTTCGTCTCTGTCTTTCGGCTTGTTATCATGCATTTTGTTATCTCTGTGTCCAAGGACACTCTGGTACTCAGTTTGATAGCAAGCTGAGTGCACCTCAGAGCGCCAGGCATGGGAACACAGAGAAAAGTCTCCAGTGTCCTGGTCGGGATTTGAACCCGGGCCGCCCGATTCGTAGTCAGACGCGCTACCGTAGTAGTAGTGAGGATAATATATGCACTCCTCTTTGTGAACGGGATGATGATGTAATGCCTAAAATTAGACTGGCTTTTGCTGTGCCATTGCTCGGCCTTGAGCAAATGTAATTTAAACACTATTTCCCAAACAACTACCAATTACCAGGTACCAGCTGAACTTATACATTGTACTTCCACTCCGTCTCGTTTTCCCTTTTCAACATGTGAAGAACAAATGCTTTTTCCTGTGGAGAAAATTCACGTTATTCGTACGCATATGGAATAACCTCATGCGAGTGGTATCATTGGAAAGTGTTTCTTAATACAAATAAAATGACGTATGTGTCGTCTTAAGTGTGTGAACCAGTATATATGGGTTATTTTATGAAAATATACATCTTCGATTACAAAGATCCGAAGTAATAGTGGAAGGTTTCTGGTTTCCATAGTAATATCCAACGTAGCCAGTTGGTTGACATTTACTTTAGAAAATTACGGAAAGTTAGTTACCCTCAGTTACTTACAATCGACCGCCAAGCGTTTGGCCGGCGCTAAGTTGAGTCCAAGTCATATTTCGCATTCTATGTAGAATGCAAAATATCACTTGGCCTGAACTTAGGGCTGGCTAGAAGCTTAGTGGTCGGTTGAAAAACTGGGGGCTAGTGTTACCTGTTGAGTATCACCTTATATTTTTTTTCAAAATTCTTCGCGATAATTTTTCAGCTCAAGTTAAAATTTCAAGAATATACCTTTTTATGTTTCGTAAATTATTGACTGCAATGATTACTGCAGAATCTCTTTGCTCTAAAAATATTACAAGGTTTTCACTACTATCCTGCTAATACATCTAAGCCTATATGTAGTTGAAATAATTGGAGACCATCAATGTGGATTAAAAACCATATCTACGTTGAACAAAATTTTTGCCTTGAGACAGATGTTATAGAAGAAATTGAAATACAATGGAACGAGTGGTCAATTGCTCATAGATTTAATAAACGCGTATTATTCTAAAGAAATAGAAAACTATACAATATTCCCGTAGAAGTTTGAACACCAAGGAAATATTTTTAATTAGTAAGGATAAGTCTGAGCGACCCCATAAATAAAATACGTATAGAGATTATAATTTCATATAGTATCAAGGTTCGCTGTAAGTATATAGTATCACCTTGTTTCAATATACCTTGTAACCACTACGAAACTTTAGGTTAGGGTATGCGATGCTAAAAGTTATAAAAGTAAAAAAAGGGACTTATATTGAACGGCTTGAACCAACTGCTCGTATACTCGGATGCTGTAAATTAAATATCGACAATATATATGGACTACAAAATAACACCCATGTCTTTGTAGAAGCTTACTATGAGATAGATCTACAGGTTAATGTAGAGGGAACACAATATATGTTAGCAAGTCGAAACAGAGGCTGAAGAAAATAGAGATAAGAATGAAATAATAGAAAAAGTAAATCAATTTGAATACATGATAGCATGTTTAACAAGTAAGAACAGGATCACGGAACAAATACATAGTTGCTTAGCATCGGGCAATTAATGTTTATATTAAGAAACCCCTACCCTCGCCAGCGATTAAGATCAATGAATCTGAAATTTTAAATATTTTGTTGGAAAATAAGGCTGTCATCTGTCCATCTCTGAGCCTTGTCGATTTAATTCATCTTCAGCCTCAGGGTGGTAATGGTGAAGCTGGTTTGCTTCACCTTGATATTTCTTTCGGAGCTACCTTGCCCTAGCCTATTAACTGCAAGGCAGCAGTACGGGTTTTGGTCCGCCCCGAAACATTTCCGGTACCCACCATATCTAGTCGGCATTCCCCTATTCGCCACCTAGGGAGGCGCCTCGTAGGAGACCAGCAACTCCACCTGATGGCACTATCGTTGTACTATTTTCATACTTGCTGCTTTCTTCATATTATTAGCAGGTCCATCAACTGTCGTTGGACCAGAACTGTTTAGGTAAAATGTTAGTGAGAATAGTTGTGACTTATCATCACAAATATATTTTACTTTGATATTTTAAAAATGAATTCACACATTTTTGTACAGTTTTATTTGTAGAACAATGTTTGTTTCCTCTCATTTAAACTAAGCAACATTAGCTCGTTTGCAAGACATAAATATTTTCATGGTTGTGAACAGAATTTCAACGAAACGGAAAGATAGAAACAGGTATTCAGGTAATATTAGTTACGTGAACAACCTACAATCCTTTTTGAGGATGGTATATTACACTGCCTTGAAGTAAATAATATGTATGAATTTGTAACACCACTTTATTACATGCAATTTCATTTCTGCTTTCAGACAGACGAGTTGCCAAGAGAAGAAATATTTAAGTGATAATACTCACCAGCCGTAGATACTATAGTGATAGGTTTCGCTTTTGCCCTTACTCTTAGAACGTAATTTGGCGTTTTGATTTGATCAGAATTTTCATGGACGAACTTAACAGGAGGCTTAACGTCGAACCATCGCAGAACCACTTCCTTATCCGAAATCGGATCTGAAATTAATAACGTTTACATATTTGAATCGCTCCTACTTTCGATATTAGGAGAATAACATGAAATTAGCGAAAGAAAGTAAATATAAAATAAACTTAAAATGAATTTGTTCGTTGATTGATATTTGCGATGTTTTCATTTTACCCCATATTTATGAAGAAGGGGATTTAACAATAGTACGATCATCATCTCCCAAAATTCCCGTTAACTTTTCCATTAAACCAAATGTTTGGATCCATCCGGTTCCAGTATTCACCTTCTATTTCTATTAGATATTTCTAGATCAGATTGGAAAGCTGTTTCGCATTATCCCTTCCAAATGCGTACCTATATATACTGTCATTGTTTGTTGCATTCGACATACTGTTCTCTGGAACTTGCCCTCTAAGTGTCACTGACCGATATCAATCCGAACTAAAGAGATGCCTGCCTTCTGAACAGCTTTCTAAGTTTTCGTGACTTACTTACTCTCCCATGCTCCAATGACCATGCTTGATGATTTGTTTTTAAATAAATCGACTGATAAGATAACAGAGCAGCTTAGCACTAATTATTTAAAACCACCTTCAGTAGTTAGTTATGATTATAATTGTAAAGGTTTTTTTTAAATTTGTACAGGATAAAATATTCTTAGCTCTCCAATGGTGAATGGGGAAGTTCAATCAATGCTGATTTATCATAGGCTTTTACCAGATGAAGATTATTACAAGATAAGAACAGACCTAAGTTTAAATTGGTTTTCTAAACACGTGTGTCTCCAGTGGTTCACGAACACGGGACTCCTTGATTACAGTGTTATCGAGTGTTATGTTACCACTCATGGACCGATGACACCATGTTGACAGCAAATCTCATCTTTAGAATCTGCGCGCTTTATTAAGACTTGCTCAACTCAATCAATTAATACCTAACATTTTCTTGAAATAGTTTTCGAATTCCATTTGCCTAACAATATACCATATAAATTTATCTTGTAACAGTTGTTTCTAATTAATGAGTAAGAAACAGCAGAAAAACTATTGGTATTAGTGTTCTGAATGAAATAAGTACAGGCGTATTAAACCATTGACGTATGGTATTTATTAATATTATTGAACGTTTGTTCCTGCTGCGACGAACTTGTGATGTCATAGCTTTAGTTAGTTACTTAAAGTTAAGATCCTAGGTACAGCATATGGTAGCTATTTTACACTAGGAAGTAACAGAAAAACAAAACTTAACAAGGCAGAAAACCATAGTATCAACAGAACCAAATATAATAGGTAAAACAAGATACAATAGTTATGATATTAAGATGTTTTATCTTCCTTTCACAAAGGTAGTTTTGGGAAGATAAAAGTCAGAAGGGTTAGTCAGTGATTGATAAAGTACGAAGAGTCTGATCTATTTTCTAAAGATTACATTGTAGTTTTGATGTTAAACTAGTCATTGTGCCTGCTTTTTAGCTCTCGGAACACGTAACTGAAACAAAAGGAGAAGATTATTTGTACGGATATTACCTTTCCATACATGATAGAAAAACTAAAATCGGAAAGTCCTTGGCGAACAGGTAGATCATTTAATTGAAGGTAAGAAAGGATGTCAATTTTAAGATAAGAAGGGGCATCTATTATTTACTATACGTATGAAGAAATTCATGGTTTTATCCAACGTTAAGAGATTAATGTCACTTGCCATGGAGCAGATAGGAGAAGCATAATCAATAATCGGCAAAACAGCCTTGGAAATGCGTTCTAAGTGTAAGGATGTTAGTAATATCAGTGAATCTATGGATCAGATCTATAATGTTAGAAATGCTGTAGTTAATGTGATTAATAAAATTTAAGTTACTGTGAAACACAACACCATGATCTTGATAATGTTGACCAAGGTAGAATATTTTGGTATAATGTATTTGTTTTCAATGTAAATCTAATATCAGTAGATTTAGAGGAGTTGGGATTAAGACGTTAATCACCCATAAGTTTTCTAAGCGTGTTGAGTAATTTTGCAGAGTATTAAAACCAGTGAGAATGATATGGTGTAAATAATTTTGTAGGCATCGGCATAAAGAAGAATGTTGCAGTTATTGACGAGGTAGGCACAAATGTTATCCATATCCAGAGTAAAGCATAGTGAACCTAAATCAGAAAGAACCGGAAGTCAGCTTGAGTTGGACCCAGATATGATAACTGTCTCTCCTCTATTACATAAATACAAGGAGACTTGAATTTCCAAGGAACCATAAATATAGAGTCTTGTTATTTTGTGAATAAGGGTGATGTGATTTACGAAATCAAATGCTTTGGAAAAATTTAACTAAATGACATCAAGTTTGTTTGCATTTTAACCGCTAGTGGCAGTACCGTGGAGAACTGCAGGGTTTGTTTCACACGACATGGGAAAGAGCATGCGCTAGAATACGTACTGATATTATCTTCTCACAGCTTATGGACGAAACAGGTAGATGAAAATTTGGCCTGTAAGAGATACCTAAAGACTTGAGTCCTTTTTGTCAATATGTGTAACTTTAGCTTCTTTCCAAGAGTCGGGGAATTTCTCTTTCAGCAAAACACTTGTTGAAAATCGTAGTAACGGGGAAACTTAAGACAGGAGTAAGTTTCTTTAAGGACACTATTGAGGATACCAGTGAAGAACACTATTGGGGAGAGAGTCTTTAGTAGTAGACAATGCAGGGAGATGTGACTTCAGCGTCGTTCGTTACAATTCTAGATAGGGTATACGGAATGACTGTCTTTGTTTGTGGGAGAGATGTGGGCATGCTGGTAGAAAAATTACTATACCAGTAAGAGTTTAATTATGAAGAACTCTCGTTCCCTGTGGCAATGAAGGGCAGTTGAAATGCGATCATGTTTGCAACATTTTTTTTTCAGATTTGAAGTGATGTAATTGCACAAAGATTTGATGTATTATTTGTAGTATCTTTGCAATGACTGTTTGGTATATTTTCGTAAGAAGGAAAAGGTATTGTAGGTGTGTGGACTAGGAAATTTCACTCAGACGACACAGACATTTATTTCCTTTGTTCTTTAGAATAGGTTTTTGTTTCATAACTATAGCATACTGGAAACTTAGCAGATTTTACCATGTTTGTCGGTGCAATGGCTTTTGTTAAGGCCAAGAAGCAATCCTCAAAAACAATATCACTAATTCAAGTGATAAAAAATCGAGAATACACCACGGTAGAAGATTAATCACTTTTTAACCACCACCCCCGTTCACTTTTCTTCATAGATAAATTGTCTACTAATAGATTGTTGCCTCGGGGGGGGGGGGGTCGAAGAGAAGGGACTTCGGCATACACAGAAGCCTGGTCACATTTCACAAGTTGTTGACATTGATGAATCTTTAATTTCAATTAAGAGCACAGAAAGCATTCTAATGTTTCATTTTTCTTGTCAGAATAATTGACATTTTGATAGAGATGCAAGCCCATAAATAAATCAAATTCAAGTTCAAAGATCCAAGAACCGTGCAAAATGGTTAAAGAACCATTTATTGTCAGTTTCTGTGTATAGGCCAGAATAATGCGAAGACCACCTGATATGGAAATTTATGCAACCTACCAAGACAACATCACACTCTTTCAAAGCACAATTGTAATAATTCTTCCAATGGATCAGTACAAATATTTGAGGGTCTAAAGAAGCAACACAGCATAAACTTCCTTATAGTTCCGCTTACGTGTATCCATATTGATACGCATGAACTATTTTTGATTTTCAAATTCAGTACATCTAACTCAAGACCATTTATTGCCTCTAAAAATAAAATACTTCCACCACAAGTTGCTCGGTCTTTATTGAATATTTGGAAATTCTTACGAGGATATTCAGAGTCTGAGATGTAGTTCTTGAGCCACACTTCAATGAAACCAATTCCGTCAGAATCATTGCATTAGTTATAAAACTTTATCAAGAAAACTCATTTTTTGGCTTAAAGTTTGAAAGTATATTTTAAAAGTAATATTTTCACTGTCTAACACCGGTGGACCTACATTCAAATTTATGTCACCCGACCGTAGTGTGATATGTGACTGCTATTAAAACAAAGGCAGCGCGTGTGGGGGCGATCCAATGTTCTCATGAATTCCTGTGTGTTCTTAATCGTATGTTAAAGAACACATTGAGATAAATGAGAACATTTGCCCGCCGATACACTCGCTGCCTTAGTTTTGGTAGCAGTTATATGTTCCCTTTTATGTTCAACAAACCAACCAGGGAAAGAAAACTGTCGATACCTCAACCCCCAAAACACCGAGGTGCAGTGAATTTTCATTCCTTCTAGATGTCTGTGTCAGGTACACTCACAAGCATCACCGAACATACACATAACAAAGAAGAAAGTCAATGATTAATTCACAACTCTTCGGAGAGCATCAGCACGCACTTACCAACACAAACCCATCTCTGCCTCGCTTAGCCAACAATTCGAAGGTCGCGTTTTCGAATCTAGGTTGGAGTACGGATATTTGTGATTGTAGATTTAACAAGGTCGTGACGGATAATCGTAACGGGGAGAAGTTAAAAGTTACTAGAATATCCCTACAAAATAAATGTTACCAAAGTTACCATTTCTGCTCATAGTATGCTTTAAACTAACTATTAATTCAAATATTTGGCAGTGGTTGGTATGTTGAAATGCGAGGAAAATTCATATATATTGGCGGAAACATTGGAAGTAATATCTTTTTAAATTTACATATTAAATGCAAGATCACTTTTGCAGCTTCTTGATTTTCCAGACGATTCTTACGGCCTTTATCTCTCAGGCGTTTCAACGAAAGATCTCTGGAGATAACGTGTGTATAATGCTACATAATATCGTTTACTACCGAGTTTATATAACAAAACCACGCTTCATCTATGTGCCAAATTTCCATGGGTTGTCATTAAGAAAGGACTTACAATGCGATAACACTTTCGCTATGATTATTCATGATATCTTGTGGTAAAGTGATTTTCGAATCCGGCCATGGTTATGGTGCTTGTGGATTTTAACTACAAGGATCTTAACAATATAATAGTGAAACGTCGAAGTCAAAAGTTACTAGAATTGTCCACACAAAATAATGTTTAAAGTTTAACAAAAGGAATACTGCCGATTGTGTGCTTGATTCGACGAGAACCCTTAGATCTCCTTTAAGTCTATTTCTTACTTCCCTGATCAAAATCTTGTTGGAATAGCTGTGTACATTTATGAAAATAATAATTCTAACAATGTATCAAAGTTTAGTTCTGATATTTTCCCAAAAGAATAAAACTCTTTTAACAATCATATATTGCTATTAGTTATATGAGCATTCGGTTTAAATTTTGTAAATACCAGGTGTTTAAATATGAAACCGGAATTTGTGCATAGACGGCGTTAGCTGTCACTGTGTGCTAGGCGCTACTTGCTTGTTTTGACTGCTGATAACGATTTGCAACTCACAACCAGACAAGTTTCATGTCGTAGTGTAGTGTTTAATAGCGTTGAACATGGTGCAATTTGTACCTACAAACTACGATGTGCGGACAGCATTGATGTTTTGTTACTATTTGAAGAAAACTGCTTCAGAATCGCATCGCATGCTTGTCGAAGCTTACGGTGATCATGCTCTTGGTAAGTCACAGTGCTGTGCGTGGTTTAAAAAATTTAAAAGTGGCGATTTTGACGTGAGAAACAAAGAACGTGAAAGGCCACCAAAAAAGTTTGCAGACAGATAATTGCAAGCTTTGTTGGATGAGGTTGGCGCTCAAACGCAACAACAGCTCGCGGATCAATTAAATGTGACGCGAGAAGCAGTTTCCATACGTTTAAAAGCCATGGGCAAGATTCAGAAGGTGGGAAAATGGGTTCCACATGCATTGACTAAACGACAGCAGGAAATCCGAAAAAACACTTGCGAAATTCAGCCAGCCAGGTACAAAAGGAAATCATTTCTCCATCGAATTGTGACTGGTAATTCCAGGACAACCGGCGACATCGACTGCAAGACCAAATCGCTATGGACGGAAGACAATGCTTTGTGTTTGGTGGGATCTGAAGGGAGTGATGATCTATTATGAACTGCTGAAACCTGGCGAAATCGTTAATACCCAACGTTACAGACAACAAATGATCGACTTGCATCAAGCTTTGCGTGAAAAACGACCAGAATATGACCAAAGACAACATATTGCGATTGTGCTTCACGATAATGCACCCTCCCACACAGGAAATCGGTCAAGGAAACAATTGCGACGTTTGGCTGAGAAATCCTTCCGCATGCGGCTTACTCAGCAGTCTTGGCGCCTTCCTATTTTCACTCATTTGCATCCATGGGGGAAACACTCGCTGACCAGCGCTTCACATCTTACGAAAATGTACCGAAATGTTTCGCTAGCGATGGCCAATACTTCGAATAGTTCTTAGCATTGTCATCTAATCACTGTGTCTTTTCTGTACATAAATTCCGGTTTCATATTTACGCACCTGTTACTAATAGAAAATTATCATATATATATACAGATGCTTATCAGAATAATGGAAACACCTGTAGTTGGCAACACGTCAGATGTATGGGTTGGCAGTGGTGTCGTGGCGACCGCAGCGCCGGACTGCTGGTGGTGGTGTGTTAGGTCGGTCTCCATACTACGTCAGGCGTCGTGGAACAGGAGTGTGCAGTTTCTGCAGCAGACGGAGTTAGTGTAAAATGGGAGACCTCTCAGAGTTTCAAAGAGGGCAAATTGTTGGTGCGCGGTTATGTGGAGTGAGTGTGACGGCAGTGGCTAGTGTGTTAGGTGTGTCGCCAGGGACAGTGTCGAAGGTGATGACGGCCTACACAACACACGGGAAAACCACATCGGGGAAGCGG
>JAGDQP010012277.1:32073-50740 GCA_022664845.1 Lepisma saccharinum
TCCATTCCATAAACACGTACAAGTCGATGGAGAGAAGCTGAAAAAATAAACACATTTATAAAGAAGTTCAGTAAAGGTTGGAGGCATTTGAGAAGGTGTAACGTAAACTCATATATTTCTTCGGTCGTTCCATGAGTATGTTGTTGGAACAACTGTTTTGCTATAAACGTCATGTAAAATATATATAGTCCAAAAGCAGATGACGCCATAAGTGTAAATATAATATGTAATTTCCCTTTTACTTATATAAAGGATAACAGTATCCTTACATTAAAATATTGCTTTATTGCTCACTTGTTTGATGCTGTTTAATTCACTGTTCATCTATATCATATTAAGCTTACATAAAACTATAATTAATCGCAATAGTTGCTGCAGATGAAGAAAGATGAATATATCTGTTTTTGTATTTTAAGTCTCTTCCTGGTGGACTATCATAATGCTAACAGTCAATATACAATAGAAGAAAATATAATTTCATTTTTAATTATTATTGCATTTTCTTCGATCAAGCAGGGGAACATTTGCTTGGTTTCTCGAGGAAACAGATGTTTCCTGAAGACGATCCCCGAGCAAATAGGAGAATACGTCCTTGTTCCTTAAACAAAGAGGGGATTTCCAAAAACTCAGGAGAATATATAATCAGGAAAAAAAATCATACTATATCCTGAGAGTAAGAAGAATTGAGCTGACTCTATTGTACGTTTATGATATATACGTGTGAGAGAGGTTACTTGTTTTATAAGAATTCAATTTAAGACTAATGAAAATTTAACGATCTAAATAACTTTTGAAATTTCGTTTTTGTTTTTTTATATTCCACACTCTAGACATTATTTAGATGATATGCCCTGCACTTTAACTTAGCTAGGATTGATTTGATATTGACATGAAATTATCAAGAGCATACAAGTGACAAAGTGCAAGAAACCTTTAAAATAAATATGCACACAATATTTTACATTTTACGGACCAATGTAATGCAACACAAAGCATTAGATTATGCATATAAGACTGAGCAAATACCGCTAACGTTTCTCGCATTGTGGAAACGAAATCAATGCAATTCGATGCACGTTTATACGCTAGAAATGAATAAAGCTCTCTGATATGGTGTAGTTTTCTTGTAATGTGATAATGTAAGCATGAGAATCAACCTAAAGAAAGTAATATTCGACTGGGTTCACTCCAATTAAAACATGCCCTTTCAGATTGTCTGCTTTAGTGTACCTCGGCGATATCCTGGAACACCGACCAGCAGTAGTGATTTAGTACGGATGTATTCCATGTACTCTGGTATCGTAATTCATATGTTGAAATTTGCTGTCAAAAGCCCTTACAAAGTAAAACAGGAACGACATCACATTTATTCGGTTAAAAGTACAAATGAGTGTCGACCTTTAATGATATATTACATCTCATTTCATCAAAAACTAGATAACATTTACCTGTTGTTTCAGCCCTCGTAGAAAATTTAAGTCAACCTTTTTAAAGTGTCCCAAGCAATACACGTATAATATTTTCTTCTAAGAAGTTCATCAAAATGATAAAAAAAAAGTCTCTGACTGGGATTCTATTAAAACGTCCTTCTCTGTTCAATTTCCAATCTGTTTTGTTTGTTCCAGAATCAATTGCATATTTCTAAGAGTTATGCATAGGGAAATGAGTTCTCTTTAGTTTAAATAAACAGCACTAACCCTTTCTAGTGTTTCTATTTAATATCTTCAACTTGTTTGGAGACGAGGAGCAAATAAACGAAAAGGAAACAAGTTCATTTTAGATTTTAAAAAAGTTTTATTCATTATAAAACATGAAGTATAAAAGCTGAACCAAAAAAAAGCAAGGTAATCTTCTGATAGAAATACTTTACGATCGTAATATGTACTTCCTTGATAAAATTGCTTTTCATCATTCACTACATATATTCATTAATCACACTTATCACACCTATGCTCAATTCAATGGACGAGACAAATGACGTGGTGTCAACTTGTAAATAAAAGGACAGCATTTTGAAGGAGATGTTCCTTTGCAATTCCGTTCGGTTGTTTAATTTACGACGATTATTTCGCTTCTTTTATTACTAGCATCGTTAGTGAATACACTCTGTTTATATTTCCCACATATGTATCGAGTTATTATGCAATCATTTATTTGATTTCATAATATGTGAAGCTATAATATTTGCGAAATATAATTTGCCATATGCAACATTTTTTTGTTAGCCAAATACATTATTTTCCATTTTTCTCCTAATGGTTTTCTGATGTTTGGTTTCAATATTATTTTTTTTTAAATTGTAAGGGATACATTGTGAGTGTCTAAACAAATGAATTACTCCATTCTTCTTTCATTCTCTCAAAAGATAAAATATAAAGTGCTTACCAGCATTGAGAATATAAAGGTTTACTTACTTTGTTTTCCATGTCGACATTTATAATTCTCTCTAAATTGAGTTTCATTCTTACTTCGAGAGGTCCTGAAAAGAAAAGAAAAATTAATATGAACATGATCATTTCCTTTTCTTGGTGAATTATTAACAGACAGTGTCTCAAAAACTCTTAAGATGGACCACAACACATTTTCCATAATTTGAAATCACAATTTTCTTTTTCTTTTGCAATGTCCTATTCTAACAAAGGGTTAATAAACAGCAAGTGAAGAAACTAAGCGTTGTTTCACGTATTCCATGTTGAACTTCTATAATGAACATATGCCAATAGTAGTCATTTCTGTCGCGCGCGCGCATATTTTCTCAGTGATTTCAGAGCGCTAATCTGTCAGCCATTTAACAATTATAATCAATTGTATTTTATTTTTATGTTTAAATTATGATATAATTATATTAAATTTTCCATAGGCTATAAACATTCTCGAAAACTGCCTATTTTGATTTACAAGGGAGAATATCTAAGTGCCCCCTCTGATTTCTTAGAAATCTTTCATGTGTGTCGGGGGGTTAATATTAGGAGATGTATATCTTTTTTGTTCGAAAATGCTTTAAAGTTAACTCCCTCTAAAGTTCAAGAACGTAACAATGTGGAAGTGCCAAAACACAAAAATGTTCATCTCCGATTTACTTGAAACTTTGCAACTATGTAGAGAGTTTGAAATTTCCAGACGCGTATTATCTCGTTTTGACCAAAAACTGGTTTAAGGCGAGGGGCAAAATCTCATCCAAAATTCAAGAGTAGTTCAACGTGGAAGAACCTAAACACAACTCGGAAGTTTCATATTGGAACTTAGCCAGTGAAACAAATTCGAAAGTATAAGGCTCGTTCATTCTATAGTAATTTTTCTTATTTGAGCAGGGCAGAAGTGAACTGATACAAGTTGCATTTGAAAGTTTAGAAAATCGAGTTCATTATTTATATACCACGAAAACTATGAGTTAATTTTTAAAATCATTGATTATATTTTGGTTATTATGCTTTTGAATAGCTCATTGTAGGCCATTGAGTAGTTCCTTGTCAAAAGGGGTATGTATCATTAAAAATACGTGGTATATAACTCCTTCTAATAACAACCGATTTAATTTATGGCTTGGGGGGGCAAAACTCCCAAATAACGAGCTTCTACCAGTTAGTATAATGTATCTCAACTTATGCTTAAACATATAATGAATCCACTGTGAAATAGATGTTCCTAAGATGTACAAGCTTTAAAAATTAACCTGACTGCGTATTTTATACGCTTTTTCGAATTAGTGATTCAACCCATATACCTTTGCCTACTATTTATACATGGGGTGCAACCTTATTAATATACATTGATTTAGTTTGTGAGAAATAGTATAATCAATTTTGTTGAGTAAGAATACGGACATTTGTTCATGCTGCAAGGTTCATTCAGCATTTCAATAAAGATAATTCTTACTTGTGATGTAAGTTTACGTATAACTATTCTTTTGGCAACCAGCATTTCTGTAAGAGTTTATTTAAACTATGGTTATTTCCCATTACTTTCGCAAATCTAAAGATACATAGTGAATGAATGTCTTGCGAACAGAATTATATATCTGACCAGTGTGAGACAATGTTCTCTTTTGGGGTAACTTGTATAATCCTCGCACGACTGTAAAATATATTAGCTTTTAAATGTTAGACTCATTCAAACGTAGCACAATGTTTTTATATACTCGTGACAAAAATAGGGGAACATGGCAGAAACAGGAAAATGGTGAAACAGTTCTGCAGGTGGAAGCTAGTTGCTCTCCCGCAACAGACATAGCAAGATACAACAGACCCACCCAGTAAAATGGATAAAGTAGACTAGGACAAAGGAGGCTGTTGACACACTTGGAGCAGGAAATGAAACATTGGTGTAGTTGTCTATCCTGGATCATTTCTCCGGGAGTGCAACTGTCAGCTGTTGAGGAGTTGTTTGATGCATTGGCATAGCTCCAATATTTCCCTCTATAGTATCCCAGACGTGCTCTTTAGAATTGTGGCCCCGGCGAGTACGTATGCCACGCCATACGCCCGAAACTTGACTCTTGAAGCATGGCATACGCCGGTTGGGTTTGATGAGGAAGTTTATTATCGTTCATTAAAAAAGAAAGACCAATTGCTGCTGCTACATTGATAATATAACGCTTGAGGATCTCATCTCGATACCGCACTGCTGTCAGGCTATCATGCCTAATAACTTGCAGATCGGTACGTTACCCGGCACTTATAAACCCACCGTAACCATATTGAGATGTTTCGCTAACAAGAGTAAGTTCATTCCTGTTTCAATTTCCTTCCAGTTAAATGCCCGTCCATTTTGTACCTCCAGACTAAAACGCGACTCCTCTTAGAGTCCCACCGAATTCCACTCGGCAGACCCCCATTGGCCAAGTGCGTCACCTCTGTTTCTACGGTTCTGTTCTTAATAGGACAAAAAACTAATGTTCTCATGCATATAGACCACCTTCATGTAGACGGATAGTATTGGTGCATACCCTGCACCCGGTTGCTGTGAGCAGTACACATTGGCGCCATTTGGCGCATAATCTGACGTGCTGTTAGCGCTAAGTACCGGCCATCGCTGATGGCTCTTGGACGGCTCTTGCAGTGATGGCTCTTGGACGGCCCTGTCCTGGTCATCACAGAATATTTCAATTTGGTCAAATCGTCACCAAATGCTTCTGCAATGATTCGCTGTAGATGCAGTTCTTCCAGCCTGCCTCCTCTCCAGGCTACATATTCCGGTAACTCTTGCTCTTGTAGCAATTTTCCTATGGAAAACTTCCCTACACTGGCACGCAAACACTATCTCTCTCTCTCTTTCTCTCTCTCTCTATTGCGACAACACTACTCAGTTTCTTTTCGGCGCTGCGGTTTTGCAGCTTTTCACATTATGTTACGCTTGCCCCCTTACGTCATCACTGGCTTGGATGCACCCATGATGCAGCACGGATATACTGTTTCTGTTATAAAAGAGCTACTAGTGTGTATTTGTAGCCCTGTTTCGTTAGTTTTGATTGTCTTTTCTTTTCTGTTTCTACCTTGCTTCCCTATTTTTTGCCCAGTAGAAGTTCTGACTTGTTTCCATAAATGTTATTCCAATTACCAAATTTCCATAACTCTAAAACACGGCATGAAAGATTATTAAATAGCGTCATTTAATATTGTAATGAATTGTAAGAAATTAGAACTGCTCCTTACTTGTTAACCAAATGATTTTTAAGAAATTAGTAATCAGTTTATTCGAAACTGATATTCACAGTTTCAGATATTGAGTTTCAAAATATTCAATTTTCACTGTACTTTTCTTACCTGATTCAGATTTTGGTGGAGAGTTCATATCATAATCTTCTGGTAGAGTGAATTCCAAAGATGAGATTTGAGAAACCATCCAAAGAAATCTGGAAAATGGAAAAGGCATTCTTGTAAATAACCGGGAAAAACAGCAGAAACTGTTCGAAGCATCTATTTACAAATATTTTGTTTTCCATTACATGTACCCGAGGTTACGACTTCGTCAATCCTATTAATCTAATCCAGAATTGTCATTACTTCTACCTGGTTTTGCATATCTTGTAGGACAATTCGAGATTATTTAAACTACGTTCTTTTCTATTTTCGTACGGCAGTTTGGAATTCCTAGTTACCAAACTAATAGAGTTTTTAACATCAATAGGACATTAACTGAAAGAGCTAACTTTCCCGAAAACTAAAGAGAAACGTTATTAAACTTTGTTTTATATGGGCCAGTTTAGTAACTTTGGCCCGTCACGATTCACCTTTAGCTGTTAAATCCTCACCCATGCCCCTACCGGGACTCGCACCCGGGACCTTCGAGCTGATTGCCTACCGAGGCAGACCACTCAGTCTACCCGGCCGACATAATTTCCCAAAGTTTGTTATGTTAGATATTTGTCACTATCCAAATGTAATTTCATACTTTTAACTAGAATCAATTTTCTAGAAGACTCCCTTTATCAAGTAAATATGAGAGCTGTATACGTACCCAAAAGGACATAGGAAATGTAACATATTGTTTTTCAACTGCTATGCTGTTGAATCTCCGCAGAATAAACATTTCCTGAAATATAAATACATATATACAATAAATGATCGTATTGTAGACCTGATGCACTTACAGTACTTTCAAATTATTGGAAAAAATATTCATTTACTAACCAAAACACTTCATATTGTGTGACCTGGAAGTACCCGTACATTATATCCGATCTTCTGCAGAAAATTTTTGACATGAATATCTATGCAAAGGGGCTAGGGGTCGAGATTGAAGGTTAATGTTGGTACCGATCGCTGCCCATCAAACGATATATGCAGATTTGTGTTTGCCGATTCTCGACCCTAAATTATATACAAGGATACAACGTTTCTGCAAACATTAAGACTTATCTTAAAATGTTTAACTACATAATTCCTTGCCAGAATAAAAGAAGCCATGTCAGAACATTATGAGATTGAATTATCGGGGTAAATGTTATCAATAGTATATTTATTTCTTCCAGGATATTTTTCAAGGAATATCATTTTATCCTTTTAATTCCATCTTTAAGCAGCCATATTCATAGAAATAATCAAAACATTAGACTACACATAGAAAACATAATGCCAATATTAATATGGAATGCTCGTGTACTTAAATGCCCACAGGAAATCTAAATAAAATAAAGCCAAGGAGTAGAGAGCATGAGCAATTATTAAGACCAAATCTCCCCTAAATCATCACATCCATGTACATGCATCCGAATTAAAACTAAACCGACATTAGCTATAGAAAATAAGCAATGAAAGTTTTTTCTAAATGCCGTAAATAAATCAATTTCACAGCCCAAGCATTTAAATTTCTATTAGTAGCAATAAATTTCAAATAAGAATAGACTGGTAAAAAACCTAGTTTTAATAACGCTCCGTGGAAATTAAATAACTTACAGGAGCCTCAACATCGGTTTTAGGTAATCCGAAATAGACTAAAAAAATCCTTTCGGCAGGCCTACAGGCTGAGGTAGATTTCAAAGTGTTTTTCATTGAATTTATTGGGGTAAGTGCAGAATAAAACACTTTAAGTAAATATACTTTTATCGTTTTATTTTCATTATAAAATTATAAATACGGTAACTAATTACCCTAATAGGTTAACTAATTACCGTAGAAACTTTCTTTTATTATAATTAAGTGCAGTGATATTCCAATTGAAATTAACATGCCCAATGAAACCCGCCACCTTATATACCCCTAACGAAACATGAGCGTTATGGAGAAACTAGTTATTGATTTAAAGATTCATCATCAAGAGCTTTTCAACGTTACCCCACAAGACATGGTTTTAAAATTTTCGAATTTCTACCCTCACCCCCACTCGTACCCCCACAACCCCTGAATCGTTGGTGTCACTGTAAACTTCTTACGGAGTAATACAATTTATGCAGACAAAGTTTCCCTATAAACTCCATAGGGGTTGATATATATATTTTTTCAAAATTTCAACAGCCTCCCCCGACCACCCCATGAGCCGATTTAGCTCATTAACGAGCTTAGCCGAGCAATTAAGCTTAAAAAACATAATACAATTTGGTTCAAATATCTTTAAAATTATAGCCGCTGGCGTATATGTATATGGTGTGTAATTATGGTTAGTAAAGTTTGCTAACTTTACGTTTAAATTATATATATGATGTTTCGTTTAAATTATATATATGATGTTTAAAAATAATCATTGCGTTGCTTGTTAAATTCCCAATATTAGGTAGATTTCGAAGAAAAATGTACCTGTTGAGATCGGTACCATGTCAGTTTCTATGGTCAGTTTCTACAAATATATATATTTGTTGGTGTGGAAGAAAATCGAAAAAATAAAGTTTAATGTTTAAAACGGTTCGGAACAGAGACAGCAACAGCGTCTGCTCAATATTTTTCCGGTGTATTTGAGCTAATTTAACCAAAAGCATTCCAACGACAACTTAACCACGTCTCTGCAACGTGTGGTTCATGAGCTGTAGTTTCTGGACACTGGTTAGCAAAAGTTACTCTAGAATGTTTTGGGGAACGGGAACACCTATTGTATTTTTGTATTGTGTTATATCATGTTAATGCAAATGCTGGTCCAAAAACGTTTAAGTGGTCGGAAGAAATTTGAAAAATTGATTTTTATAAAATTGTTTGGCAATAGTGACCAATCAAGACCGATCAAAATTAGAGTGGCTTCAATCTTGCATTGCTGAGAGATTTCCAACGACACTTTATCCACCTTCGTAGCGCTGGCAGTTTCGGGGTTAAAATTGTGAGCTGAAATAAAAAGCGGGAATATAAGTCGCTATCAAGGGAAATAAACTGACTTATATGAAATTCGTCTTTGAAAAAAAAAACTACATTTAAAGCTACAAATGCTAATGTGCAAGGTTACTGATAGGTGTATATTATTGACTGACAAAATTCACAAGTCCAGGTTCATCACTGTTGTGAAAGACACTACGTAGCTGTCCTTATACGGGAGCTGCTCGTTCTTGCTTGTAACGGTTCACGGAATACTAGTGAGATAACTTGAAATCTTCGTAGAGACCGGGTTTTTAAGGACTTCCATTCATTCACACAAGACAAATTGCAGACTGAAGTCTGGCTGAATTCCTTCCAGCATTATCTGTTCTAATCTTATCGTGCATGAACCAAAGTTGCTTGAAATCAAAACGTAAATGGAAAGAAAAATCTTGGTTTGAAATTACCACAAGATTGCATGAAATATTCACACAATTTGTAAATATGACACAAATAGACTAATAATATACAGATCTGACATCTCTGGATTCAGTGTAGACTATATTTCAAACAGGATATGAACAACAATTATAAGAAAAGTAATTTTAGAAAAAGAATAAATGCGCAAGCACCTTTTAAGGCTCACCTTCACAAAGTCACTTCTCTATTCTACCTAAATGCGTCCATACGGTTGTATTGATTATCTACACCCAAATGTATAGAAAGGCGCGTGTTGTCTCTGTACTGATAAACATCATGCCTACATTCTCACCTATATAGGACTTTTGTTCTTTGTGTAATAGTTGTAGAATCTGTAACAATGAAGCATGCATTAATATTCGTATTTTCAAATGTTACGTTAAGTGCTGATTTTGTCAACAAACGAAAAAGAATGTGATAGTAGCTCAGGACAAAACAACAATTCGATAAAAAGTAGAGAGTCATTTTTGTTGTTTTGAAAAAAAGTGCTTTTATGCGATAAAATGATACGTTTAGTATTTATGTATCTATGAAATTGTGATACACTTTATTTTTCTTGTTTTACTTTACTCAGAATATCCATTATGAGTTTTATTGATACATTAAAAGCAAACAGAACAGACTGAGAGACTTATTCTTCCAAGGATAATTAGTTGTATGTACACCACGGTGGCTGAGCTGGTAGAGTGCTCCCCTCTGGTACTAGGGATGGTCAGCTCGATCCCTGCTCATGCCAGGTGAGCATTGTGTTGGACAAAAATCGTGTGCATAAGTTTTCACTTGACCGTTTACTTCCACTTTCTTCATTCCAGCAATTAATCCAATCATCCTTCATCCGGCCTAAACCAAAGTTGCTTATAGGCTTTAAAAGTTAAATTCAAAATTCAATAGTTTCATGCCTTTAATTAAAGAAAATATTTTTACAATTGATCTGTAAGCAATACTCAAAAAGAATAGTAACACACAATAAAAGTAAAATGATAACAGCAATTCTTGTTGATATTGAGATACAACAAAGAATTGGGAAATATTATTTATTAATGTATTAAAGCAAAACGTCTGGTGATGGTTGTACAAAGAAATATTTAAACGGAAATATAACAGGAATTATAGAAATGCAACAGTCAGCTAAAATCTCGGTGAATGATCTGCAGGTCTGTAGCCGAAACGCGGAAGACAGAGCTCAACAGGTGTGACGTATAAACGTGATCGACCTGGAGTTCATTTGCGCTTCGCAGCTCGAAAACTGTGATATAGGCATGACTTTTAAACAGTAGGGAATTTTCAAAGCTTTGACTTCCTCAAGTAGAAGTAGCATTCCATAATAATTGATAAGGGATTTCTCTATTTTATTTGTTGAATCCGACTCCGATACCGAAATAGAAAGTAAGGTTTACTAGCGACTAAGATTTACCTAATGGATCACATATGTATTCTGAGCTACGCTCTGTACTGATCAATGCAGCACCCATTTCTAAGTCACTTACCCCTTCAATATTTTTACGTTATTGAAGTGGGAGGCTTACAAATGGATGATGCGGGTTGCACCTGCCAGTGATTTATGTTACTCCGAAGCAACACACACTTGTGTAGATGCAGTTCGCACTAGGATTTCTTGGTTGTGTGTTAGATATCGTAGTATTAAGAGTTTTTAGAAATATCAAGGTGTATGGCAAAAGCCCGTGACACGAAACTAAGTAACAATATAGTATATAAGCTTACATAGACAGAGTGAAAACATTATTCGTTGCTACTGAAGAGTGAGAAAGAGAGAGAACGAGCAAAATGCTTTACTAAGAATATTCAAATGTATGAATCATACTTATCTGTCGCAAGTTGCTTACTTTAGGTGGATATCTTAATTGCAAAGTTCATAGTTACGAAAAAAAAGGGAACCTGTGAATTTACCTATGCATATTCATCCCTGACCAAATACAAATATCCAAGTAATTTATTCAAAAGGCAAGAAAGAAACATTCGTTAACATCAATTCATATTGTTTACAATTTGCCTGAATGTTCAAGAAACCAATTGTACCTTTACTAGATTGTCCCCATACTAGCAAGTAAAGTGTTACTGTGAAACGTTCCGCAAATTGTAATGGCAGAATACGAAGGCACAATGATAATTAAACTGTAAGTTTAGATTTGTACTTGAACACTCATAGATCTACGAAAAACTAATCTTCACGCGACATTACAGCGTTCTAGGCAAACAGAAAGTACCTTAAAAGGTCCCAGGTGCAAAGACCGACAGTCAGGCAGAAATTAGGGATATTATATTTAGGGAAATTATATTTATTATCATGGGTTACGTCAGGTTGGAAACTTCAGTTTCGTTTTCATGTCATTAAACAAGATGCAACACACCTTTTCTGTTCTACTTCACCTTAACACTAAGCAGGTGTCTGCGAAACGATATTCACAGATTACAGACGCTTGTGGCTGCAACAGAGGGGGTGCTGTCTCCCGTTACAAGGTTATATAGTTCACAAATTCACAGGCATGTGTAAAATTTAAAATCACATCTGATCAGATCAAATTTTTGCTCTGATATAAAATTAGGATGCATTAATAGCTTGTGAGAATTGTAGAATTTTGGCGATCTTGAAAAAAACATATTAGTCTCATTACTAACTGTTGTGCAATGTCCCAGCAGTTTCCAACAGTGACTGTACACATATCACAACCTGTGGAGCATCCGAATTTGGGTTAGATGTTCCTGCAAGTGAAGCGTGTGATAGGGGTAACACTTTCCATGGATTGTCAGCCCTTGGATTTAAAGTATGCTACTTCAGTTTCAAGGAATTTGAAAATTAGTTAATTTAGAACCTTAGAGAAACTAACCGAAATATTTAATATGTGAGATGCAAGGAAAGGGAACAAGAAGTTCAGATAACAATCAAAGATTGGAACTATCAAAGGCGCCATTGGCAAAAGATTAAGAAATGTTTACAGATTTCTGTGGTAATTGTGTTGGATGTTACTATAAACCTGTAAACAGAAAGGTTAATTATTCCAATCCACGAATTGTCAACTGTGGCTTCATGGGGACTGTAGATAGTGTCGAGTGGTAAGTGTAATGTTTATATTAGAAACCGAACGGTTTCATCGTTGATAATATATTACAGGTTTTATCGGCTGTTCAGATAAATTCATCTCCTAATTATGTCATCTCAAGATTTATTTCTGTAGCAATGTTACGTTGATACTCGTTTGGGACAAATAGGATTGGGTTTAAGTTTGTGATGAATATATGTGATAACTAAAACGTTACAGTCGCGTTATAAAGGCAAGATATTTATTTATATTTTCATAAAATATCTTTAAGGGATCCATATGTGAAGAAGAGGCTATACTATAGTCTCAAAAAGTTAAACGTTGATAATTAAGTTGCCTTTAAATTCAAATACTGAGTACTACCATTGACTTTAAAAACTGGAAAATCATCAAATGTAGTTACGAAGTATAACTTCTATTTCAGGTAGAAAATACACATAGTTACCGTTTTCGAGGTTCTTTATATATCAGAAGAATTTAATCCTTTGTTTCCAAATTATTTTTAAGCAGAAGCCAACAGAAAACATTCCACAATATCGACAAGATCATGAAGTATTTTGCAGTGCCAAGTACTTTCAAATGAGATTTGTCTGCTGTCTGATTGGTTCGTTCGAAGTTTCTACCATTAAATTGATAACAATCTGATGGCAGAAATTAATTGCAAAAAACATAACAGCTCTCATCGTTTGCAATAGTTTTCTTTTTGATTTTGGTATAGGTAAAGCGACTAGTTCATTATACGGTATATAAATAAAAAAGGGAAACATTTTAACTGGAAACGATTAGGTCTTAGTGTCATTTAATATCAAAGTTCAGTGCATTAAAGCTTTTGTGCTAATGGTGCAATGTATTAAAGCTTTTGCCTATAATCAATGCAGTACATTAGAAGTTATTTCAAGTTAAGAAAGACATTAGCAACGATTGAATGTATAAATTATTGTTCTTAAACTGTTCAATTTGGAAAACAAAATCTGAAATAAAATATTCGCAATGTAACTTTTGCATGCGGTTGTTTCATTCTGTCTTTTAATCAATTCAATACACAATATTGTACAAATGTGTAAAGTTATTAATGTATGTGGTATTAAGTTTTTATGTTTCGAGTTCATTATAAATGGGAATTTAATGACATTTTGTAATGAACATCATGATAGATGATGAGATATTATATTCTATTTTAATCAGAGTATGGGATATATTTACAATGTTATTACTATTCATTTACCTTGATAGTTTCTGTACTTTTTAATTCATATATGTATATTTCAAGTTAAAGAAAGTGACTATTTCTGCCAAGTATATTAAAATCTGAACTCTTATACAAGAAAATACATAAGTACGACCACAATGAGGGGATATATTATTTTAGAAGTTTCTGCACTCTCGCATACTGAAACTCAGACAAGTGTGCAGGCGCCTTTCTTCTTGGAGAAGGGAGCCACGATTTTCGTGAATAGATTGTGTGTATCTGTATCAGGTGTCAGTTATATGCAAGCCTTAAAAGGGAGAGAAAAGATCGAATCACTAGTACACCGTCCTGTAATTTGATATGAGAACGATCCATACTGTGGCGTGTAATTCTGGAATAAACTAAGGCCCATGTTGGAGAATTATTTACTTAACTTGTATCTTCTTGTTCATCTTTTTTACGTGTATATATAATTATATATACCCAATGTTTAATCTTATTCTCTTAATTATTTCCCTTGTATTAGTTTAAGAACAATAATCGGTATGCTAAGTAAAAATCATTGTATAGATGTTGAGTTCATATGTGTGAGTGAAAGATCTATGTGTCATTAGCACCGCCATGGAGAGAGAAACAATAAACAAAATAATAGTCGCCATCATACGTCCTATACCACCATACCACTGTCTCAACCATTAAATATATGTGTTTACTGTCTTTTTTATCCGCCTTATTCTCTAGATTTTGTTCAAAGTGATAGTGCAGGACAATATTCAGAAAAGTAATGTAATTATAACTATTTTCAATTCATAACTTTCAGCAATAAAACAATTTTATGCTTTTATTTGACTCATATATAAAATATACAATGTGACACCGAAATTATATTTAAAAAAATTCAGATACTCACTTGAAAACAAACAAAATTGCGTTACCTGACATTTTGACAATGCTCGATTTCGAAGGAGCTACAGACGTCGAAAGTTAGCTTTGTGTCGATAATGTAAATGCGGTGGAAATATAGAAAATTATGGTTTCGCTGCTATGGCGGTTGAAACTTTATTCTTGCAACGATTCTCTAACTTGGTTTTAGTAACACACATGTTGAAAGAAGAGAAACTCAAGACATTTACTTTCCAACGTATACTAGGCCTTGTGTTTGTATGTTCGAGTGCTGTGGAGTAAAGGTGTAGGCATGCAATGGTCATCGTATTAGTGCAATTGCAATCCCTGGTTTATAAAATAATTGAATGAAAATACAAAATTTTTAATTAGAATTGCTAGAGGATGGGTAAGAATGAGATATGTGTTTGTTCGCACAGTATGCAACGTATACTACACTGGTCATTTTAGCACAACTTAATTTGCATTGAATATGTTATAGATAATCTCACTACTTGTGGTGAGCTAAGAAAGAGAAATACAGAAACAGTGTTTTGGCATTAAATTTTGAACTCTTGTTCTATTGGTGGAACTAGAAGTGACATCAGTTTTTGTTGTTGGTATGAGAGGGTTTCAATGTAAGCTTTTTATGTCTCTGATTTCTGTTAAAAACAAGAACGCTGATCAGTAAATTCCGTTTGTTATTTATAGAATCTTTCAGGCATGTTTCAAATATAATTAATATAAAGGCAAAGAATCACATTTCCAGAATGAAAGACCAATTGTTGAGGACTGTTTGAAACAGACTACCAAATGTTCGAGAAAGAAGTTTATCACCTATCGATAAGTTTACTTTTTCAATTACTCCATTAATATTATTTAATTTAGAACATAATATTTTGAGGATACAATATCAGTATAACAATACTGTAAATAACCTTTAAAATCCCTGAAAATAATTTGACATCAAGAAACTAAATAGGATTTTTTCAAATAATCAATATACCGTTCTATCTTCAAATTTAAAACTCAACATTACAAATAAACCATGTTTCTAATATTCTTAGAAACAAAAAATCGCTTTGAGACAAGCAGTTTCGTTACCTTTACTTAGATGCATTCAGTACATTATAAGCAGGAGATATCATTGTTTTCAGGTTGATCAACGTTTAAAATATTCTTTTAAAGCAATTTCCAAAGCAAACAATCAACATATTTTTCAGCATATCAGAAGTTGAAAGAAGCTTCTGGTGTGCAAATTGTATAGTAGTAGTTGTTTGTGTCTCTTAATTGATAGCTGCAACGTTTTTACCTCTGGTTCGAAAACAATCTCTCTCTCTCTCTCTCTCTCTCTCTCTCTCTCTCTCTCTCTCCCTCTGTCTGTCTGTCTTGCTCTCTCTTTCTCCAGACCTGTTACTTAATTGCGGAAACCACAGGTGTATGTTCCTTATATGTAACCACAGAAAGAGAACTGTCTAACTGATATTAATAATTAGACTCTAGCGTTCCATTACCACTAATATATAACAATGTACAACGTGAAAGCTTGTATGAAGTATTGAACGTTTTGCAAAATCTGTGACTATCATTCTATCAAATAAATGGAATATTATGTCGCTACTATAATATGTAACGCTATAATAGCTATTGTTACTAACTTGATAAGACATACAATATACCACGACTTGAGACGATTCGTATGCGGGACAAGTCTTCATTTATATCTCTTAGTTCCATATAAAATACGGACTACTGCTATTATATAACCACTTCTATGACTTAGTAAAGCCTTTAACCTCAGTATGTTTCTCTAACCAATATTTACGTTATCTTCGAAAGCATGTAGATTGCATTTACAATTGCTAAAGATTTTAAAATTTAAATTTAAAATTTTTATTGTATCTTACGTTATCCATCACATTAGCTTATTTTAGGTTAGAGAACCTATGTGAACCTTTCTCATAATAGTTTCTATTTCACTTGGAGAATTTGCCTCTTCGTTCTTAGTAATTTTATCATTATTATACACATTATTTAGCCAAAATAATAGTAATATTTACAGGTCACTCAAAGGAACATATTTCCTCACAAATCGTATTAGTTAATTCATTTATTCCATTCATCACTAAGGTTCATCAAGAGCAAATTTCATGTAAGGCAAATGACAAGCAATATTTGTTTTCTGTCATATTGAATAATTTTCATTAATTCATTGAGTTTTTCCTAACACGTCAATCAAAATTATATCTAGATTTTTATTCCAGTAATCTTATTGAAAAGATTATTTTCATATCGATCAATTAACGTAATGGCTGCTATATTAGAAGTCATATAATTTATCAAGTTCTTACTGTTAATACGTTCAAGACAAAATACAAAGTAACCTAATAATTAGAGTGAGGAGAACATGTTTTAATTATAATAAGATATTATTAAATTATCATACTAAAATCACGAAAAAGGATATTGAATCAAATATCTTCATAGTATCAAGAGATTTTATTCATCTTATTTCATATTAACCAGAGGAAGGCTCCAATAAACAAAACATAAAATAATCATATGCTACTAACACCACAAGAAATATATTAACGAAATAAATGCTTAGCTAAAACATTAGCTAATATGAATCAGAATCCAGTTTAAAAGCACCCAGAATCCATGTAGAATATCGTATAATTTTGTATTCATCTTCAATTCGTTCAGCTTCAATCATCAAGGAAAACCTTCTGTTTCATTTCTTGTTATACTAAATCTTTATCAATGGTATTCAAGTATTCGCAAAACATATTAACCGAATCCAGAATCTAACATACAATGTAAGAACTGGTATGAATTAATAAACTCGACTTTATGTATTTGGCAATATTAAAAGTTCTTATAAAGTATTGCAAAGTTACAAGGTACTATTTATTTAAAGCTAACAAAGCAGACTTATTTATTTTATTATTACATGTGAAATTGATTTCAGGTAATAGGTTTCTTTAAATATATCCACTGGACGGCGACGCAACATTTTTTAGTCTCTGAAATCCAAATCTATATTCTAGATTTGATGATTATTTAGTGTCAGAGGTTGTTTTCCCATAGATTCCCAACACGTCTGCCCCAGTAAAACATATGCTACGTTTCACGTCCTGGCGTATACACAAACAGGAGTGCAATATCTATATGAATAGAGCTTAATTTTATAAAATGGAAACAAAATATTCTGACAGAAGAACGTTTTTATTAAATTTCTTAATGCATTTACATTGTTACACAGAAGACTGTTAGAATGCATGAATTAGAATTATATTCAACAGACGAAAAGAATCAGAATTGCCAGGTTCGCTAAATAGCGTTATCATACGATATTCTTTAATCACTGTCTCGCATTGGACATCCATTGAGAATAAGATTTTAGATCAAATATTTGATTTAAAAAGAGCTTATGTTGCTTTACTTTGCTTAATAGTAATTCTAAATACAGATACTGTAAAATTCCACGGTTTATTTAACAAAATAACAACCATGAAACTCGTGTAAAAATAGGCAACCTATATCCAGCGACAACAACTTATTAGGTACAAATTGTACAACTGAAACTTATTTAAAATGCTTTTCATTTGTTCTAATTTAATATAGAATATTCATTATGAGAAACTTGAATCATTTTTATATATTGTTTTGATTCCCATTCTACAATAGTTTACAAATAAATCGTAGTTCACACAGTGAATGTTTCTTATTTTGCAAACTATATAAAAGTGCAGGCAACCTAGTAGCCGTGCATCTGTGCTATATAACAATGCGTATTATAATACAATCATAGTTTAATTACATACTTATTTAGTTAAAATAGATTCAGGTGCTTGCAAATTTCAAACGAATAATAATAAAGCTAACTTTAAAAGCGATAGCAAGAATGACTATCCGTCTAACAACTCGAATGATTTACAATACAATAAATTGCAATACGTAGAGAGGTACAACAGAATCCTTCAATTCTGTTAAACGATGTAATGAAATACATTTCCAATAAAGGTAAGTATTTCTAAATTAATAAATTATAGATCAAATGAGTGAATTATGTTATAAATATTAAGATCATGTTGTCATTTTCGTAAACTGTTGGAAACTATCATTCTTCCATTACTACGGGCACACAAAGGTCTTTCAAACTTTCAAATATATATCTATTGAATATCTTGTAACTGATCAAAATCTGTTTGCTGAGAAAATAAATAATTCAAAAAATACTCCCACGTGATATAATTTAATAAGAGAAACTGATCGCTAGATCTTACGGGATTGAGCACGAAATTGGAGGTTGCAGCATACTACAGGTAAATACACCTTGT
>JAGDQP010012278.1:0-48632 GCA_022664845.1 Lepisma saccharinum
TTTTCCCACGCTTTCGGCAGGCTGTAGCTCCGTAACGCCTCGGAATTTTCCCCCGTTGTCTGGGACTTTTTTCTTTATTTTTCACTGTACTATCACCTCCCGAAGTTTGTCGGTCCGTAACCTTACCACCTTGTATATCACTTCTGAAACAAGTTAACTTACTATGATAATTTGATCTGACGTTGGGACATTTGTTATTACAAATAAACCTTTAACAACGTGGGATAATTGGTAGCATAGGATAGATGGAAGATATGTACGCATTATTACGCGAATGATTTGATCTCAATGATGCCACTTGTTTCTTACAGATATTTCTCCCATCAATTCTTTTAAAGAGATGAGATACGAAAGAATCTTCTAAAAATGTTTGTCAATAAGTTAATTGTCTAAGAATTTCTAAATGTAAATACGTGTGTTCAATACATAACAGAGATATCGTGTCAAATCTGATATAAAAAATACAATATTAGACGTGATGACACTCCAAAATTGTATATCGGTTAGGGTGGGTGTAATCAACCTCTATATTGATAGAAAGTTCTGTGTAAATTTCAAAGTCATTGACGTGAAATATACACCTCAGTAAACTTTACTGTGATTTAAATATTTTGTTTAATGTTTACTAACTCTACTCTCTCTCTCTTTCTAGAAATACAACTGACAGCTACAATATTCAACTAAGTTAACATATGTCAACAAGCGTTACGAGTAACTGAAATCTTATCTCCAGTGCATAATTAATTAACTCATAGTTGTTATGAATCTCTAAGAAAACACCACGATGCAAATGGCCAATGATTCCTTACAATCAATTGCAGTTCATGTACTCACGTTGTGTTTGTGTGGAAAATTTCAGACTATCAACATACTGGAATCTAATTTCAACGATGTTACAATACTAATATTGAAACTTTTAAATGCTAAACCAAATGTTTCTATACGCTTTATTGAACTTTCTAACTCAAGGACTGATATGAAAGATGACAAATATTTTCAGATTGCTTTGACCTCGACAAAAGCAGTTGTGTTAGTTGTCAAGGATCTAAAAGACTTTAACATAACTCTCGAACGTTGTAAAACGTCATTCTGTTGGGTTTCATCAAGTAATATCTTCGTTGTCATCAGTGATTTACAAGAGAATATGAATTATACGTTTCAATTTATATTTCACCACATGAACGTTTTAAAATTATTCAATATAGCAGTTTTGTTTCCAAGCATTTGCAGAGAAGAATATTCAACGTTGTCTCGGGTTAACTGTGTAATGTTGGGAACACATAATCCATTTCTAGGACAGAAAACTGTAACTCGTGTTGACAAGGAATCGAACATTGGAGACGCGAATATAGTATGCAGAGTTGCATTTTCTGGAGAGAAATTTAAGAACCTCCATAAATATAAATTATATATTTCTAGCACACGCGCTGATTGGTTTCCTGAGCTTTATATCAGGCGTAGTTCTAACAACAAAATAAAATACGACGGTGTCTTTGGGTTAATGTTTGAAACATTGTCATCACACATGAATTTTACTCCGATTCATAATTTTCTTCACCTTGTGGTAAATGGTGGTTTAAGAGAGAATAACGGAACATGGACTTCCGTCATCGGAGACGTTGTTCCAAACAGAGTAGATATCGGTCTTGATTCCATGATTATGATTGAGGATAGACAAAAGGTGGTGGAATATGCGTCCTCTATATCTCTTGATCATTGTGTGTTCGTAGTGAAAAAGGCAGAACCAATACCGCATTTTATAATTATTTATTTACCCTTTAAATCCACATTATGGTTTATTGTAGTTGTTAGTATAATAGTCGTAGCATTTGCCATAAAAACTATGGAAAAACTGCTCCCGTATAAGGGAGGAGATAAAAGTCTTTTGAAAATTCTATCAGATTTATTCCGAACTCTTTTGCAAATATCTGTTCATAAACCCACGAACACTACCAAGAGAATTCTTTTCTTTTCTTGGGTATATTTTACATTAGTATTGAGCACGGTATACCAGGGAAAGTTGTTCTCTTACCTAACAAATCGCCATTATTATGAAGATATTGACTCAATGAATGAAATTATAAACTCTAAACGGGTGATTAAAGGAGGAAGTATTATGTTGAAAATGTTGAATAGCACAGATGATTACTACGCTAGCACTTTAACCAATATGTTTGTAGAAGATGACGAATTTCCTGATTTCTTTTGTCAAACTACAATAAACGATAATTTGGCTCTGATGGTAGCTGAGAATTATTTGCAATGGATAATTGCAAACCATTTTGATTGTTGCAGTAACAATTATCATATTGTTAGTGAAACATTTGATTTACTTGTAAAGTCTATGGTACTTCCCAAAGGATCTTCATTTACACAACCAATAAATAATATAATCCACAATTCAATATCTGCTGGTTTAATAGAAAAATGGATGAATGAAGGACTCACAGATGAAACCAGATTACATTATAAAAGGTATACCTTTGAATGTGAAGAGACAGGCCATTCTTCAATACCATTACTTTATCTACAATCAGTATTTTTATTGTGGTTCTCTAGAAATATACTTGCAATAATTACATTTATATTTGAAAATATTTGCTTCAAACTGTAATGTATTGAGTAATCTAGTGTCGTCAACATATTAAATAATTTTCTATTGCTTCTTTGCTATAAAATCAATACACGCTGTAGGGATGGAAGGAACTGGAAATTTTGGAAGTCGGAAATGCCAATGGGAAATAACAAATCGTTGGAGAAACCTCCTTTGTTCTCATTAAAACGAAGAACAATTACAATCCTTGAAAAAGGCTCTAACTTATTCAAAATATATAGCATCTGTGTTTTATAATAAACGTGAGTGTTGAAATTTATTATTTTAGTTGTTCTAATACTAGACAAGACAAAAAACACTCAATGAAACTAAATCCGTTGAAGAATGTACAAAATTGATGGGCATGAATTACCAAGATTTTTACGTTTCTCAATTTACTTAGGGTACCAAAAAACGCTTAACTATTACATATGCTTTCACGCAAATATGATCGTCAGAACAAAACAAAAGTTCTGTTGTGACAGGGGCTGTTCATCTGAACTTCGGATTGCGCTAGCGTCCCTTCGGAAACCACGCCTCCTTTACGTCACAGGCGGATAGCGCATAGGAAATTTCTTAAGAGATGGTGAGAAATAATTTATTGTGGCCTTTTGGATAGGAATTGTTTGATAAAACAAAAAACTGTTATAATCTACCCTATATTGCCTATAATATGAGACAGGTTTTGTTTCAATAGCTACAGTACTTTCAGAGCTACGGCCTGTTATTTGAGTTTAATAGTGAATTTTTTATCCTTAAATAATTTATTATGGCTGTTTGGATTGGATTTTTTTTATATATAATATGGAATAAGAGTATATAAATTAAGTAGCCTTGCCACGTATATCTATATAAGGATAAATTGCGGTATAAAAGATAATTTTTTGCTTGTAATGAAATTTCCACTCCTTTCAAAATTCCTAGTGTCGTATGTTTTCCTTGTACGGACAAGATTATTTTGATTACAGTAAACCTACCAGACATCTCTATGAAATGTGATGCTTTAGAAATAACCTTTCAGTATTTACATCAGATTTTATTTTTACTCAAAGTGATGTGAGTAAAAAAAATAATAAAAAATACTTTTTAATACATACTTTTTTAAAAACAATATGTATTAAAAACTGAAAAATATTTTTTATGCATGACAAAAGAAAAGCATGGCGTGCCCTCTCATATACAGTCACTTTATAAGTTCTTGAATTGGCGCGCCCCATGTTTTTCTTTTTAGTCATTCATAAACAAAATGATTTTTCACTTTTTAGTACGAATTGTATAAGAAAAGTATGTCTTTATTTTTTAGTTATTTCTGTGTTCGTATAGTTTTTCTAAAGCTAATGTTTCCTGTCCCAAATCCTAAAGCGTTCTGCAACCAGTCAAACGACAGATCGTTACAGGTTAGTATTTATTTTAGGCTAAAGAAGTCCATATTAAAAAGAAATATTATAATATGCTTTAAAAATATAAAACTATATGAATGTAACAATAGAATATTGTATTGTCGCCTGACTTACGTCGCTGTGCAAATTTTATCATTGCTTGACGTCGGGAAATAAGTTAAATTAACGTTGCAAGATTTGAGGACACCACGAACCATTGTGAACTAAAGAAAAAAGAATGTAAAAAACTTGTATTTTTACATTTCCGTGTTTTAACTCTTGATTCACTGTGTACATGTTATACTAGCAGAGAAATCAGCGAGACCTTGTTGTCAGTATCATAAGCAAAAGAAAGCATTGGTATAAACTTCACGAAAAATTCGGGAAATGGGATGAAAAAATAAATTTAAGAAAATCAATTTTCCTTGCTTTTTTTTTAACCTTAAGTCCTGAAAGGGCCTTCAGACGATAAGAAAGGTTAATTACTTATAAATCTTTGCCCATTTTTAATACATCATTAAAAAAATATCTTTACCAGTCAAGGAAAAAATTTAAAACTTTCGTGGTCCATCAACAAAGTCCGTGGTGTTTATCAGTTCGCGCAGTACCCCTGTATTATTCTAATAGATCAGCTAAAAGGACCTTGTAATTGACATAAGCTTAAGAAAAACATCAGTATAAACTTCAAGAACATAACAAAGTAGCTCAAAAGAAAGAAGAAATATAATAAAATGAACATTTTCTGGAATATATTCGCTCTTTTTCGGTCTAACCACCCTTCTGATTATTAAACAACCTTCATCATCATTTTAAAATGTTCAAAGAAAGTGAAGAATTGACAGCAAAAATGTTGATCTCGGGTGTCGAAAATGTTGATCTTGGGTGGGGGAAGTGGTTATTTTTGTATCAAAAAATTCACATCCGAAAGATTTTTATAAAATTATATTTATTATAAACTGACGAAAAATTGACAATTCAAATCAAATAACAGGCTGCAGCTCTGAAACTACTGCAGCTATTGAAGGAAAATATTTATTATTTTATAGCCCATATATTACAAATTATAACAGTTTTTGTTGTATCAAAAAATTTGTATTCAATTTTTTTTATAAAATCATTTTTATTATAAACCGGTGAAAAATTGACGATTCGAATCATATAACAGGTTGCAGCTCTGAAACTACTACAGCTATTGAAGCAAAATATTTTTTTTTATTTTATAGCCTATATATTGCAGATTGCAACAGTTTTTATTGTATCAAAAAATTCGCACTCAAACGGCAATAATAAATTATTTTCCCTCCGCCTATTGAAAGGTTCCCTATGTGCTATCCGCCCGTGACGTCACTGTAGCAAAAACCGTTAGAACATGATTTTGAACTTCGGAAGCGCCTGATGAACATACCTTCTCACTTATTCTGTTGTACGTACCTTGTGTTGTGAGGTTCTCGCTTTCTTTTTGTGTGCTCACAAGTTCAAATCAAATTAGTCAGTTGAACGGAGTTGTTTGGAGACTTTAATAAAAACTGCAGATACTATTCTTAGAAGCTCACTAGTTTGTGTAAGAGCTTAATAACAATATAAACAAAACCTATTGTTGTCAGCTGAAATGATGGACAGGTAGCTAAAGAAAGAATCTGTCTTTTGAATTAAATCTCAAGTTCAAATTCCTAGAAAGAAAGACATGACGTTTACAGTCGCGCAACTATCTAATCTGATTAGTTAATTAATTAATAACTAGCAAAGTGAAACCTTATCTCCGTCCACAGAATATAATCCTTTCAAACACTAATTTTAACTGAAGGCATATTAACCACCTGTCAGTTTTACCATATTTTCTGTATTCATTCATAAGCATGTATAATGTTGCTCTAGAAACATAATACATTTCAGGCGTTATGGGTACTGGTTACAGATGCTTCAGATGAACAGACTACAACCATTTGTATTCCTTAGGAATTTGTCAGTTTTATAGAAAATTACAATTAATTTGTCACATACCAAAATATATCTTACAAGGGAACTATATCTCATAAACATTACAAACCAATAAAATAAAACTTCGACAGAGTATTGAAGATGTGTCGACATGAACACTCTTGTTGTGCTAGGTTTCGTAATTTCAAGATTTACGAGTTACAGGGCTTCAAACTTTGTGACATTTTCTTTTGAACACCCATTGTATTAAGCCTCTCGTAAACCATTGGATAAATCGAACAAGTCGTTGAACACACAATATCGCAATGTGTTCCCTCTTAATAACCCTCTTGGGAAGGTTAAATATATGTCGTGTACGTAGAGCAGATTAATATATGGTTGTCGCTCATAAGCAGGTTAATTATAAATGTGTACAAGTTCCTAAATGTTTAACAAAAAGACCGCCCGGTACAAGTCTATATACAAGTATTTTCAGTTATAACATAACTAGCGTAATCTCCTTGTATTTGAGGAATTCTCATCTCGGGTGAGAGAGATATGGAATGAGGTGTAGCACCTGCATGAACAGATGGGTGCTAAGAAGGAAGCTCGTTTCCAGGCGAATCGAGGGCAAGGAGATTGCTCTGAGTTCAAGCGTCTCGAGAGCGGACGATGTCTTTGGTTATTAGGCTTGAAGGAGTGTGTTCCGGTCCAGGTTTCCAAGAACGTTTATAAGGAGGCACACCAGTCTAGGCAACTGCATGTGCAAGAAGTTGTTCCGGTCCAGGCTACCGAGAACGGTTTGAGGCAGAGGAGTTAACCAGCAGGGCGAGAGCGAGTGATACCTGTTGCAATGAAGTCTGGGTTTTTATGATGATCCTTTGGGTGTGGTCCACCAAGTTCATTCTCCAGCGACGCTACCTCCATCTTCAGTTTTGTTGTTGAGTTGTTGTTGTCGTCTGCTATTGTTGATACTTGTTACGACACTCGTATTACACATGTCTGTTTACGTTGTATTACTCGCATCACTATTTGTTTACGTGGTGAGTGTGACCGTCTAACAGATTTCCGCCAAAATTACTCCTCACGCTCTTGTGACGCGTAGATACTTCTTTTGTTTTTGCGCCACAGACGTGCTGCCATCTGCACCTTGCCTCGGCAACTAAGCGGCTGTTTCCGCCAGTTGTTGAAAACGGAAAGGAACTGAGAAGGTCGATTTTTTAGACTTCTATTTTCTTATATTTTCGTAACTTGGGCATGTATTGATTTTCTAGTGAATTGAATTAACATTTCTGAAGTGCCTATGGTAATGTATTCTAGTTATGTAAAGTTGTAGTGATAGTCATGGATGGATAATTTTGGATTCGTTCCCGTTATTTTAGCTCATGTTCATGTGCTTGGAACAATCGCCATCTTGATTACTTTTGTAAATTTAAATTCTTTGTTCGTGTTGCTTTTCATAAATTCAGTTACTGTCTCGAGTTGGTCCTCAACCTCGTGTTTGCTATTTTTCATGAAAAGCCGACCTAATATCTGTGTATACGTGTTAAAGGTTGTTTCTTGTTTGATATTGGAAGTGAATATCATAATTTGTAAGTATATATATAAGCAGACTGCTTCTCCTTTATGTTCTTGAATTAACTTACTTGCCACGTGTCATAGCCAATAATGTGTTTGAGTGCTATTGGGCAAGAATTGAGATTTCAAATAACTGAACTTTAGTGAGAAACGAACCAAGCACGATCTCTGAAAGGGATAACATTATTAGGACGTATTCTTTTTTGAAAGCTAAATTTCCCGTGATCACATGTAGTGGTAGTTTTCACGATCACTTTCAAGTAGCACATTCGAGCCGTGATTTGAGCAGCGGTTCGTGTGGTAGAAAAATAAGTAAGATTCTGAAAGAACTTTTTTTCTCTCGTGCAGTGAAGTCAGCTGTTTATAAGAGGCACGATAAATGATGTTTAAAAGAAATGTATAGGTGGTATTATATCAATTCATATATAGATTCTTTTATTTTATTTGCTAGTGTTATTATTCTGTTATTGTGGAGCTGTGATTACGTGAAGTACGTTTGACAATAAATCACGTAAGTTAGAAATTGAAACTGCATGCTATTTTATTCAAAAATCAAGCTATTGTCTACAAACACGCTCTAATCTTTCTCGCAGCATTAGTCTAGCCCCAAGGCGGATAACTACTAATATCCCAGAATGTATTAAGGTGTGTTCGGTGTTCATACAAGTATCGCCCTTGTACATTATCTTTGCATGTCGGCGTGCAGTGGGGTACGGTAGCGATTTGTGTAAAACGTTGCGGGTCCTTAACCTAGTGCATGCTGAGGTGTGGAGTGGTAGAGGAAGGTACTTTTTGTGTACTTTAAACTGGAGGTTAACCTCTGATATTAGTGGCATAAAGTATCAGCATACTTATGTAACAAACTACGTTACAACCGACACGTGTTTATACGTGTGCATCATTTCACCTCCTCCTCCTCTTTTGAAACGAAATTGCGACCTCATTTTTTCTTCTAGAACATTCACAACATATCACACTTTATGCACTAATGTAAAAGAAAGCACTTTTCACTTTCTGCCTTAAAATTCGCTTTTTCTGCGTAAATTAAAACACTTAAACAGTTTGATATAAAATATACACTGCACTAGGAATAAATAATATTAATTCGCTGTTAAGGTTGTACTTCCTGTTGGATTGTATTCCACCGATACAAACAGATTGCATCAAAAGGGATGATGTCATTTATCCTCAAGTCGGGGAAGGCACATCTGCCTGCACTGAGTGTTTCATTATTTATACACGAGATCACTAATGATTGGTGGGGATAATACACTATCCACACTATTGTCCACTTGTGCTTTTGGTGAGAATGCGTGTTCAATGTCGTTTTTGTGAAAGTTGGTATCACTAATAATGTGAAGTGAATGGCTGTTAGTTACACATTGTTCATTGCCTGGCTTTAGTCTTTTTAATTTGGCATAGCAAATGGATAAAAATGATCGTTAGATGTATGGCGACGATAGTAATTGGAATTATGGTCTTCAGATCAGTCATTCTGAAAATAGAGTGCACTTAGTTTGCGACTTTCTTCATACGCTAGTACATAATGAACGTAATGATTGTTATTATTGAAAATGAAATGAGAACAATTACGGTTAAAGAGATCGGATGCCATGGTACGAAGCTATGAAAATGAAAGTCTGAAACTTTACTGGGCAGTTCATTATTTTCATATTTAGATAGCGCATTTAAAGAAGTTATTGATTGTTGTAGTGCCTGAAGATTAAGGGTAAAGTAGAGGGGATCATTTTCAGGAAGTTGAATATATTCAATTTCCAGGTCAACAGTTTGTCGAGTTGGTAAATTTGTGTTATCTGTCATGATCCTATCAAATTCTTGGTATTTGAAGTAGTAGATATTTCATGAGTTTTTATTTTTGGTATCAGTTATTTGATTAGGTTTATGTGAGATTCTAAGATCTCTTCTTGTTGCTATGTGGAGTCCTGCTAAGGAATAGGTATAGAATTCTTCTAGTGAAGATAGTTGCGGTTTAATTTGACAGTTTTAGTAGTATTTCTAAATATTAGATCGTATAAGCAATCATTTTGTTGCGGTTTCACTTGCTCATGAATTTTGCATAATGTAAATAATTGACGTCGATGATACAGTGATAAATCTACTTTGTAAGTAGCAATTTTGGTTTTGATTGCATACTCAGGAACCGTTAGTTTTAAGTGCGTCGTTTGAGATAAGAAGCCGTTATTAAATATTTTGTAAAGTAGGTGATAATTGTTACGCTTGACAATTGGCGTCTGTATGTTGATATCAAGGTTTGCTAGAGCTGGATCGAATGATAGAAGGAAGCTCTTAGAACTTTAATAGAAGATTCCCAAGTCTTCAAATATGAGAGAATCTCTAAGTTTCGGGTTGTTTGCTATAATTTATTTTGCTAGTGTTGGTCTAATTAGAACATCATTTTTACCGAATTTTGAAATGGGCTTTGAATAATATAATCAAAGTGTTGCTCCAATATTTGGAAATTCAATGGGTTATAAAAAGCGTAATGTTCAACTTTAATGTTTTGTACCTGTGTTAATTTAAAATTGATCTCTTTAATAGCTTATATTTGTGCATTTAAGTACCGGTTCTGTTCTTGTAACTGCAACACTGCTTGTTTTAGTTTGTGCGTTTCATACAGGGAGTAAGCACCCATGACTAGACCGGCTATTCACGATAAGATACTGAAAGCATTCTTTTTCGGCACCTTGTACATTCAGTTTTAAAATCACAAGGTATAATATTCGAGATTATGTTGACAAATTGTCTCTCTCTTTGGTGTAATATCTGGATAAGTTGTTCATAACCACTACAAGAATTATTCTCAAAGTGAACGGCGGGAAAATCGATATGCAGTCAATAAGGGATAAATTATGTTTATTCATAATCAAGAAGAACCTCTGTGTTTCCAAGTGACATTCCATATTGTGGAAAAATAAATTCGCTTTCTCCTTCATGTAATAATGATGTAGTATATAGAAATATTATAATTGTTGATGTTGACACCTTCAGTTCTTTGTCCTTTGGTGGTAATGGTAAGGAAAAAAGATAAATGCTGATTTGTGCTGTTGTGTATCGTTCAATTAAGAATTCAATAATTCATACAGTACTAGAAAGATGAGGTTTCGGTCCGGTCGTAAATATTGAAAAAGATACAAAAAATTGAAAAGGATTTTGAGTGGTTTTAGATTTATTTTAAATACTTTTGTACACGATTTAGATTTATTCAAACAATTGTGTTCTGTAGTGGATACTTATATTGAAGTGTTAACGAATAAAGACGATGTGAATCTACGTTATGATAAAAGGACTGATGGGGACGGTTCCAGGAGTATTGCTTTCATTATTTGGTAGTTATGGTAAGTAAAAGAAGTTCTTTATCGTTTTACCTCTATATATGTTTTTATTTCTTTCCATTTTTTAAAAAAATATTTTTCTTGCATATGTATTTATCACCGGTTAGGTCTGCTAATAGTATCTATTCTTATTACATTTAGCGCTAAAGTCGCTACGCTGATCCCTTGCTTGAATTTGCCATCTAGTGTTGAAAATTTGTATTAGTTTCTGACTGGAAGAACTCCGCTTTGATGCGGATAAGAAAGATATTACATCTTTTCTCTATTTCTTTCCTTCTTTCTGAGAAGATTATAAGGACGAGATGATGCTGATTTTAATGCAGATATTTTTGTTTCTCTTCAGAATAAAATGGGCGTATACGGTATACGTAAATTGATTGTATAGGTTGACGGAAGCTGCACTCTATAAATATTTAGATAAATTCTTTTCAAAATTTTGCATTGGCCGACGAATTTCTTTGACCAATTCTGTGGAATATTTTTCTGGCGTCTGGAAAAACGTATGAGCACTTGTTGTCCTTTCAAAAAGTTGTTTGAGCGTGTCTCCTATTATAATACTTATTTTGTTTTAAGTGCTCTTTGTAGACATTCTCAGTTGCTTTTTCTCGAAATTTTGGCAACTTCTCTTGGTACTTCATTGTAAGGGCTTATGCCTAATTGTCAATCGGCGTATAAACTTGGATGGTATTCCATTAGAAGGAAGTGAGCACTGTTTCATATTTGTTGGAATCGAAGTGTTGATTCCGAGTATCCTCCGAAATTTTCTGGCTTCTTGGACCATGAATTTTAATCTTTGTTGTAGCGATTTAATCGTTCATTCCGCTAGTCCAGTCAAACTATGGTTGTAGGCTGGTGCATATTTCAGTTCAAAGTCATATTTTTGAGCTAGCTGTTTCATAGCATTACTGGAGTGGGAGGAGTGCAAATCTATAACTAGGCGTTTGAAGGCCCCAAAACGGTGGATCACTTTTGTTTCTATAAATTTGGTTAAAGTTTCGGAGATATAGTGTCAACTACCTTAGCGACGACATATCTTGTAGTGCGCTCAGCTGCCAAATGCACTAATTTTCTAATGTTCCTACTGACACGGGACCATAGCTGCCAAAAATAAATTGTTCTGCAATCTTCCCAATAGGGTTATGTAGTAATTCTGATTGTTTCTTCTTTAGGTATTGTTTTAGGGTCTGGTACTGTGGCAGATTTTTAATATATAGCCAATATAGCTCTTCATATATGGGAAAAATACTTTTGTAATTATAATCTGTATATCTTATTAAAGCTCATGTGTCCGGCTGTGGAATGACAATGTAGGTTGTGAGGTTTTCCGGCAAACATAATAGTAACATTTCGTCATATTGTGGGTGTCGTTGTTTTCGATATAGTACGCCATCTATTAGACAATAGAGCTTGATTATTTTCATTGTTGATGGTTTCTGCGGTTCGCAACCAAGTACTGCATTGACTATATCTAAAAAATATCCTGTCTATGTTCTGTCCTTAGTGTTTCAATTGGTGTAAATTCTTGAGCATGTAAGACGTTATTCTCCAATGAATGTGAACGGAAAAGAATCTCGTCTTCAGAGTGTTTGACAATATCCGTGATCTTGTCCCTATTAGCGACAAGTTTCATTTCTTCTGGCTTCTCTTTCATTTCTGTGGGTTGTTCTAGTCTTGAGAATATATCGGCTGGTTATTCGAAACATTCCTTATGTCGTATTTCGAAGTTGTAATCTGATAGAAATAACTTGTATCTGGTGTATTTATCGACCTTGTCTGGCTGGTTCTGTAAATTCACAAAGCATTTACTGTCTGTGTACAAAATAAAAAACGATTAAGAAGGTAATACCGATGTTTCCTCAAGACATAGATTAACAAAGACAATTCACGTTGCCAGATGTTTGTTGCTTGTTCAGAGTTTTACAAACGTCTACTACAATACGATACGACTTTCTCTTCTTTAGTTGTTGGGTTGTAGCACGTCATAAGACCACCTGCCTGGACGGCATTGTCGTCTGTATAGACGTAAACTTCTGAATGTTCATCAAAGTGGGCCAAAGAGGGTCTGTTTTAAAGCTTCAAAATGTTCTTCTAATGTTTCGTTCCATCTGAATTTGTTGCGCTTTGCTATAAGTTGTTGAAATGGTTCCACTTTTTCTGTAAATTTTCTTATATGGGGCCTTAAAATAAGCAAAGGCCGATGAAACTATTCATCTGACGTTTGGTCCTAGGACACTGAAAGTTTCTTATTTTTCGAGCTGTTTTGAATGAGACAGATATTCCTTGACCAGAGGCTTTTAAGCCTAGCACTTCTAGACGGGGATAAAATAAATGGGTTTTCTTTGACGAGGCTCGAAAGCGTGCTTTCTTAGTAACCTAAATAATAACTCAATATTTTTCAATTGTTGTTCCACAGTCACATCACCGATTACAAAATCATCTGCAAATGATGTGATAGATTTTGGTAAGTCTTCCAACAATATTCGAGTGACGATTTAAAGCGCTTCCGGTGACTCATTGAGCACTTTACAAAGTGGTACGTTTTCCGTGTATGAGGTACTTCGAAACTCATATAGGCCCATGATTTTGGGTGCAGTTTGATTTAGAAATATGACGAGGATAGGCGGTCGTAATATAGTTCATATCTTTCAAGCTACATAAGACGTCTTCCAGTGACTGGAACTGAATGGAGAGATACTTAGAAAAACGGTTGCAATCCACCAGGTTCAAGACAATTCGAAATTCCTGGGAATTTGGTTTGCGGACAACTAACAGAGGTGAACAATATTGACTATCATTCGTTTCTTTCATGATGCCTGCTTTGAGGAGCTCTTGAATTTGTAAATTGACCTGTTTTCTTAAGCCTGGGACATAAGTGGCGATCTCTTGTCAAACGTGGCCCCTTTTTTCGACTTTCATCCGATGAGTGTAACCACGAAAAAATCCGAGGTCACTGCCACTGTAAGAGAAAATGTCTATGCTGTAGTGTAGAATTTGTTTCTTTAATTTCTGCAGGTAGTTCAGAGTTAATGTAAAAAAATGAGAGATCGAAAGTTTCTTTAGTGAACTTCGATCTGTCCATTATCCACATGGCACTGTTTCTTGAATCAAGGTTGAAAGTCCCTTGATTTTTCCTTGTTAGACTTGACGTGATACGACTAGTACATTTCAAGCTTGATTAACCCTTAATTTTTGCTTGATAAAAAATGCTTGATGTGGTTGGGCCAACTTCACGTACCTAAAATTGATCATGCATCAGTTCACACTGACAGTAACATTAGCTGTTGTGACCGGAGAAGGGTCCATTGGCAATGTGAACCAATGGTAGTCGTCTTCCATTGTACGATGATGATGGGTGAACTAATGACGGCATATATTGGCTACAGACTACTTGTCTCCACCGGGCATCGAATTCGGGACACCTTCATTAGAAGTCAGCGAGCATTGTCACTCGCTTCCCGGGGGCACTCACCATCACTCTATTACATATTTTATGTTAGGTCAGAAAGAAAAATATTGCAAAACATGTTGTTACGTTTTTTTTAGGCAAGCAAGGAGTGCAGCTCCACAGGAAGAAGGCACTGAAAGCAATATCTTGTAAACTGGATGTAAATGCTTAAGGAATACATATTTATCCACCATACTTTTTGTACTTTTCTTTACGTTAAAACCAACCTGGTGTTTTCTTGTACTTTTGCATGTAAACATCGGAATATCCGGAAAGAACACGCAGCCATGTCACCTGCCTATTACTACTGATAAAATTATTTGGTGAAAGTTTTCGTAGGAAACTAATGAAGGTAGCATTTTGAGGGACACTCAAGGTACTATCCAGTCATTGCTGTAGTGAGATAGAGACAAGTCCTGGAAAACCTCTGTGACGATATCCGTAGGACTGAAAACCTGTTGTACCTAGCTATGAGAACACAAAGGCAGTAACAAAGTGTAAGTTGTCCTTTAGTCATATGTTTGCATGTGGACATGTTGTACGCCACGCTGTCCTTTTTACTTTTAAACGCCATAGAACAGCAAGTTACACTCAGATTCAAAGAAAGTGTTCGATGAAAATTTTTAGAAGTGAACTCAGCAATAATGAGTCAAACTACTTAGCATCTAAGGAACCAAAGTCTTAATTTTAAACCCACATTGTCACACAGTGTACGTTTTCATACTTAAAAAAATTGTAACCGACTATTTTCTATGAATCTAAGTGTACCTGTAAATTGGACATGTATGATTAATTGTTGTATTTTCTTTTCTTACAGGATTCTACCTTCGTTTCTGTGTAAGCTTGACGTGACAAGGTCTCGTGTACATCAATATATGTTTAGTACCTGCGGTGGCGATAATTTCTATTACTTTCTTCTATGATACTAATTTATTTTTATCTACATATAGCATTCAATTGTAATCATACAAACACAGGTTGAATTCTGTTGAAACATATACCTTATTTTAAATGCAATTTTTTAGAGAAATATTCGAATGCGCTTGTGTTTGTGATTACAATACAATGCTATGTAGGCGAAAAGTCACAAATTAGTATCACCAAAGAAGCTAATGGAAATAGTAGTCACCGCACGTACTGAACGTATATTGATGTACACGAGATGTCACGTCAGCTTGCACGCTTGAATCAACCTCAACACATCAAACTTAAATCAAGCTTGACGTAAAGCTTGAATCAAATAGTAATTAAGTGTGATTCAAGCATGATGTCAAGCTTAATTCAAGGTTGAATTAGTGCTTGTATTAAGCTTGATGTGAAGTTTAAATCATGCTTAATTACTGCTTGATTCAAGCTTGACGTCAAGCTTGATCAACCTTATATTCAACCTTGAATCAAGCTTGGTTCAAGCATGTAGGCTTGACGATTCAAGGCTGATTCAAGCTTGATTCAAGGGTAAAATGCTGTGGGTACTTCCTGTTTCGAACGATGTTTGTAAATAGTCCCGATTTCTTGTCCTTTCCTTGATAAATTTTAAAATATATTTCTTCTTAATATTCCTCTGAGTGTGCTACTGGGGTATTTTTAGTCAAATTTATTTTCCGTGATGTGGGGTTCATTACAAGAACAATAGGATTGCCCTAAGGCATCCTTGTTGTTAAATCCACAAGATTGTGTCTGTGTCGTAAGTAGGTTCGAAGTAAACGTAAGTATAAAAATGATGTGTTCTCTCTTTCTGTTCCATTGACCTTTACCGGAACGAAAAAGTACGATTTTGCAGGTATTGTTATGTTTCTTGTTATAAAGACATCTGCTGACGTTCGAATTTTGATAATATTAATAGTTCCGTGAGAATACGCTTTTCTACTGCTGTCTGTGGCATTTCTGGTCTCTGCATTCTTGTAAAAAGTAATTATGTTTTTATGCATATCGATTTTCGTTTGAAGTCGGGTCAAAAGATCTTGTCCAAATATCGGATTATAATCGCCTTCTTCAATAATTCAAAAATAATAAGCATACGTTGTGTCTCCAATTATAAACTTGATTAATGGAATGTAATTCAATTTGATGAATTTGTTTGCAATCCCTTTAACATGTTTAGTAAAAGGAATTAATTTACATTTTTGGTAGCAGTTGTTTAGACCATAGACTTACCGAGCTGGCTGTATCTATTATTACTGGAATATAAGTTTCTTCTATCTTTATTTGAATCAGATATCTATTTTTTACGGTTTCATAATTAACAGCCTATCTTCGTTCTGGTAGAACGATTTGACTAGCGTACCTGTACGCTATCCGTTCGTCTGCAGTAGCTTCTTAAGAGTTCTGCTTCGTCTTCGTCTTGGTTGTGACAGGTTGTTGAGATAACTGGTTAGACTTCTTCTTGGTAGCGGTAGGTCCTCGAGAGTTCTACTTCGTCTTCGTCCTCAAGCCTTTGTTGACTTGGGGCTCGCAAGCTAGTTTTCCGAATCTTGAATGTTTTTTCTTGTCTCTATGAGAACAATCGTCGGTATTTTGAGCCCTCTTAAAGCATATTGCACAGATAGATACAGTACCGCTGTTGTTTCCTCTTCTGTTTTCTTGTCTTCCGCCATCTTGTTTGTTCTTCTTTCCATTCCCATTTTTTAAAATAATTTTTGTCATTTTACTTTCCATTTTTCTTGTAATAAGGTTTCTGGTTTGTATTTTTTCATTACCATTATTGACAATTCGGCTAGCTTATGTGTTGGGTCGTTCATACCTGGTATTGTTGCGATTAGTTTGGGTAGGTTTAAATTCAGAATTTTCCAATTTAAAAGGTTTATTACAATCCATCAGATATTCAAAGATATATGTGTTGTCAGGTTTATTGGGGGATTGCGGTATTCTTGCGAGCCATTAGGTTGTATAGAAACCGATTTATAGGTTTGCTGGGAGGATCGGTAGTGATAGGTTCTTGTTTAGGATTTCTTACTATTTGATCGTTTAAAGGTAGAAATTTATATGCTGCATAGTAAGAAGTTTGGGTATTTGTCAATTCTACTAAGGGCCGTTGGGTGCTTGGTTGTTAAAAAACAGGATTTTGAGAGAATGATGGTTGTAGATTTTGTACTTATTGGTTCAAAATTGATGTTTGTTGGTTCAAGTTTGAAATATTTCGTTGTTGAGGTAAATTCTGGAAATTTAGTATTTGATTTTGTACATTTTGGTAACCAGGATTCAGTGTATTCAATTGTTGTGGGCCTTGCTCTGCCATTCCCTGTAAAATTTGTGAACGTTCTACGAATTCTCTTTTCTTCGAAAGATCGTTTGATTTTTCCAATGCCTGAAGTTTCTTCTGTAAATCCTTAACGGATGCATATGTCTCCAAAGCGATGTTTTCAAGGATTATTTTGGTCAAACTAAGCGAGAGATGATGCAACTTCTATTCTTCGCTCGCTTCAGGCAAATTATGGCGTATGGTACATAATTTACGAATGAAATTTACGTCAACAGGTTTATCTTATTCCTGTTGTACCATATTGATCTCTATTCCAGCCTTGTAGTGCGGTACTTTCGGTCGACTTAGGCTCACTAGTTTCTCTTTCAACTGTGTGTAGGTGAGGTCGGTCATCAGGTCTTGTGACTGCAGCTGGAAAATCATATCTAAAGCATTAACTTGTACGTACATTGGAAGTATTTGTTATTTCTTCGAATCTTTCCAGCCCTGAAGCGTTGATAAATGTTTGAACAGCATAAAAATCTGTCCGGATCTTCATTTATGGGTCCTGAAAATTTCGTCAGGTATGGTAGGTTAAACGAGGGTTTAGTTACCATCGTATTGTTTTCGTTAGAATTGCTAAATGAATATGATTTTGAATGACCTGTCCTACCTCCGGATCTAGTATTTGTCATTTAATACGTTAATGTAAGATGTTGACCACCCGGGCGAGAGCGAGTGATGCCTGTTGTCCTGAAGACTGGGTTTTTATAATGATACTTTGGGTGTGGATATACTAACAATTATAAACAGGTTAATCACAACAGTATTTACGAAATTAAGGTCGCAAAGATTTAAAAAGAACTTCGTCATGAAGAACATTAACCTAAATTAAATTATACTGGAAGTTGATTGAGAAGAGTATAATTATTTTAATGACTTAGTAAACTTCATGATATTATTTATGAAATATCTGTCAAATGTCTTCCCTGCAAAAGAAACTCTGTCCCAAAGCATCCGCGCTGGTTTACTAAAGACATTGTTAGGAAACTCAAGGGTAAAACATTTTATCATATAAAGTCTACATACAAAATTGAAAATTCAAAACCCTACCATTAGGATTTTTTTGATTGCGTAGAGAAGTCAAGAATGACATAAAAATAGCCTATACAACCTTTATATAAATTTCTGAAAATAATATCAAGAATGATCCAGGTTAACTGTGAAAATTTATTAAATAAACTTCTTTCCCCAAATATATTAAAATTTGAAGGTCAGGATTTGTGTAGCAATGAAGAAATAGCTAAAACATTTGCACAGTATTTCCAATAAGTATTTGTATCCTCTTCTCAACCGTTGAGAAATGTTAATAGTAATTCAAGGAGCTACGAAGAAATTGGAATACTGTTTGTTGACCAAATATTTGAATGAAATAGAAAAGACTGTCAAGAATCTAAAATCCAAAACGAGGGTTGAATTTGATGGTATTCCCTCTAATATGGTATTCCCTCTAAGGGTGTATTGACATTCTTAAATATCCGCTATTGATTGCGTTCAACTTGGCACTAAAAAATGTGTTTTCACTTCTGCTTTAGTTTGTCCTATTTCTAAAACAAACGACAGACTAGAAATTACCAATCACAGGCCCATAGCAATCTTACCAGTCTTTGAAAAAGTCTTTGAACAGATTGTATATCAACGAATTGTTAATCATGTGAAGTCAGCTATCTCAACTAAACTGTATGGCTTTGCTTCATTAAAATCCATTGTAACGAACCTTGCAATTGTTACAGACTTTACTGCAAACTCGTTGGACGAAGGAAGCAAGTCGATGTGATTTATATTGACCTTAAAAAGGCGTTTGACAAAATTAATCACAATGCATTACTAGGTAAATGAAATCACTGTTACTTCTCTCCGTCCTTGATTAGGTCCATGAGCTCTTATCTAACTAGTCGCAGACATTCTATTCTATTTAAGGAATACAAACCTGATGAATATATAGCACTGTCAGGAATCCCACAAGACTCGAGAATCTTGGACCGTTGTTATTCCTCTTGTTCATTAATGCTAAAATTAATTCCACTGAAGATGCCATAAAACTAGAGCATAGCTTAGACAGCTTTACTAAGTGTTGCGCTAGCAATTAAATTCAGTCAATATGAAGTTTTATCATTCAGTAGAAATAAAAGGATTTATCGATTTGATTATTAATTTCATAAGTATGCATTAAGTAGGCCCGACGTAGTTAAAGATCTTGGTGTCACCTTTGATATGAAATTAACGTTTAACAGCCACATAACAGATATTACAAATCAAGCTTCTAAATGCCAGAATTTGTAATGGGAATAGGATGGGAAGAAAGTTTAACAACATTTCTACATTAGAGAAGATGTACTATGCTACGTTCGTTAGAGTAAAGGCGTAACATTTCTGATTTATTATTTCTTAGAAATATAATTCAAAGTGGCTTAAACTGCACAAACTTAGTATCATTGTTACAGTCTCCTGTCCCATCATTGAAAGCTCACGTAAACAACACTGGTCCCTTCCACTGCAAAAAGGCAAGGACAATATAATGACGAAGTCATCAATCTGTAGAATATGTACTTACCTACAATGAAATGTGTAGAACATGCATCGAATTAGATACATGTAATATGTCTTCCAATGCTTAGAAATATTGTAATAAATATATCTGTAAATGTACATTATAAATATCGACACTAATTGGGCTATAAAACCTGTTGCGTTGAAAATAAATAAATAAAATATGGAAATAACATATTAACATTTTATTTTTGTTTTTTATCTTGAAAAGTATAATTTTCTCTGGCTAGGGTGGAGGCAAACATTTAGGTGGGCGCTCTTGTTCCTTGTGACTTGAACACGTGACAATTGTATTTCCGGAGCGCTGAAAGTTAAAAAGTCTACATGAAACAGGATTACGTCGTACAAATAAAGGCCTTGTTTTATGGCGTGATATAGAGAGAGGATCAGAAAATTAAAATAAAATAGTTCTACATGAAATTATATCGCATCTTGCTGAAGTTTACCTAATGTTCCTTCTGTAGTTTTTGCACAATCATTATTGCAATGGAAATTGATATAGGACCTACTATGATTCGCAATGAAGTATTGTATTGTATTTTGAAGCAGTAGGATGTTTATATTTCAAGTGACATTTAATTGTTCATAACTTACGAGGGCTATTTTGTAAGTAAGGTCCGATTGTCAATAGAAACAAAACTAGTAAAGATAGTGCCATACATTTTTTATTATTTCCTCTGTACAGATTAAGCTATGTTTCTACATAGTTACCATGTTTGTTGAAACATTTATCATAGCGTTCGACAAGGTTTTGTATGCTCACGTCGTACCAGCCTGTGACCGACGCTTATCTTCACCCTTTTTTGAATTTCTTCATCGGTGTCAAACAGATGTCACTCATTACATTCGGGCCGTACACCTCACGTATCTGGCGATGAATTTTTACAACTGACACGTTCCTTGCTGTCAAAAATCGAATCACAGACCTGATCACCGAACCACTGACTCGAATCACTGAACCATAAACACTGATGCTACGACTGCAACTGGTGTCGCCTCATGCCCAAGGCATGCTGGGAGACAGCGTGCGTGCGCATTTCGACAGAAACAACAAACATAGCCAATAGCCACAGTGTAAACAACGGTTTACTTAAAAATAGCTCTCGTATTTACAAGGTTCGAATTTTTATTTGCTATATATCGGATGTTGAAAGCTGCTAAACAGAGAAGTATCTGGGTACACTTTACTTTACGACTCACAAAAATGTCATATTTCCAACGCGTGTGGCAGTGTTAAATTAGAGTGAAAAGGCGAAAAGTACTTGGGACTACTTGGCTCTCCCCACGTTGGTGGGCGAGTACATTAAACTATGCATCGCTTATAATGAAAATACCTAACCTTTAACCCGTCTTTGCTCACTTCGCATTGTGTCCGTAATGTTTGCAGTAACATATGTCATTCATAATACGAAATGACGCCATTAGTATTCCTCCATATCCTTACAATCTGCATAAACCTGATATAATGAACGCAAATAAATATATTCCATCATGTTTGTTGTGTTGATCGACTTGAGTTCATATTTAACGAAATAATAATGGCACATGCTTTCCGTAACACTTTTTCATTGTTGACTGTCGCTAGGTGTTGATAGAAGTATCTGCTATAATTATTTGGAAAGAGAATAGGGCGTACGCATGGTTTAATAGCTGGCGGAATCTGTTGGTCATAAAATAAAGTTTATCCAAGTAACATTGTGTATGTATTCCCCGTGCACGCGCTTGCCCATCGTCCATCAACAATGTTAAAGAAATGTTCTTGCACCAAAAGTAATTCACCCAAAACCATATTTTTAACATTTTTTCTTGAAATGACCTGATATACACGAAAGTGATTGGAAGGATTTGTAGAAAAAAGGCAGTGGTACTGGCTGTGGTGAAGTTATATGGTAGCCAGTTATTGTCCTATAGTTTACCTATGTGTGCTTTATACCACTAATTATTTTGCAAATATTTCATACAGGCACTTTGATAATCACCTACCGATTGCTAAACAACTCAAAATAAGTTAGGAAATGTTTATTTACGTAAATATGTACTCAGAACATGTAGATATGACGCGACGTGGAGAAATACTAAATGGTGCCATTTCGTGTTATGAATAACATAATTTGCTACAAAAACCAAGGATATTGTCAACAGAACAACAGCTATCGCTTAAACTGCACAAACTTAGTATGGGTTAGTTAAAGTCAGGTGATTATCATTTTTTATTATACGCGAAGTACATCACGTTTAACATTCATATCTTGTGCGCGCCTTCAACGCCAAACGAGCGCATTGTCCCACGTGCCTCTCTCTCTTTTACTCTCATTTCACACTTCGTTTGAATAAATTAGCGTTTTCACACTTCCGCATAACGTATCGAATCTCGTACGAGTACCAGCCAAACACTTTCAACACTAGTTGGATACAACTTTTCATTATTTCAGTTGGGTCGTGTACGCACTCATTGAACTGCTTGTTTAAGAATTTGATTCTATGTTTGTTGATTCGTGTACGAGGGGCTGAATTTCAAACATATACTTCGACGTGAGATACTCATCTTTAGAGTATAAAATGTTTCTTCTATCCAGCAACACCCATCAATTACAAAATGTTTTTTGAATATGTTCTTCTTCATTACATGAAGATTATTTGAATGGCGTATCGTTTTGTAACTAGTGAGAGCTGATGGTTGTTAGAAATGTTCTCTAGACTTTTGTTTATTAATACGAAAAATTCAAATGATTGATCATCGAACTTTTTTTGAAAATGGATGGATTAAGATTCACATTTGCCACCAAATGGGAGGAATTACGCAGAAGTTTGTTATGTAATGCTTTAGCTAAGTACAGCAACTAGTTCTAAACGATACTTGATCGTCGTTTTTATTCGAAATTCCGAAGGGATGGCTGGGCTTACGATTTCCTCTTTCAAATGTATGCTATTCGTAAAATATTTATAATCGATTATTCTTCCCTCTTAAATTTTTAGTGTATTTTAATTTCCTAAATTTAGGGAAGGAGGAGAACCACGTAATGTGTAATATTTACTTAAATATGTATTGATAGGCAGCATGTAATTCTATATTTTCACTAATGTAAAGACTGCCATTTGACTTGTGTTTCGTCTATTTAACCTTTTATTATTATTCATTTTGACAATTCTAAATTGGATTGGGGAAACTTAACTCATCTATTTTATGTGTAGAAACTTGCATCTTCTATTCAAATAACTATAATTTATTTATATATACTATAATAAGAGTAAATTTAAATAGTGGAGTACGAATACTGCGTTATCTGTCTATACAGATATTTCATTTATATCTAACATTTCGAAATGAGCTACAAAATTTAATTTAATTTACATGTAAGTCATATCAATATTCTATGATCGATCACTTTATTATGTTCCTCTGCTGAACAGAATACCAAAATTTCTTAACACTATGAACTTTCAACTAACCTTGTATGAGAATTGCTGCTGAGGAATTAAGTAGATTAAGTTAAATTAATATTGTGTATCTATTAGCAATCATTAAACATAAATTTTCATGTTTCGAAAAATATTTACTTTCCAATTGTTCATTCCATATTATTGAGATAATCGTACGGTAGTTGTTCCATACAGACCGTGTAACGCTTCTGGTAATAATTTAATATTGCATAATTTTAGAATTTCTTTACATCAATATAGATCTATACGAAAAACTATGGAAGGGTTGAAAATTGAATCGGTCATTGCAGAAACGACCCATGTGTATAAGAAATCAAGGCAAGAGTTGCCCTTTCTGCAATGACTGATTTAATTATTAAAAATGTACTTTTATGTCCCTCTTCCCAATGTAAGTCTCTAGTCATCGTCGTTGAATGCAACGATGTACAAATTATAAAGCACATTTGCACAATAAAAATAACTCAATGAGGTTTCTTTTTTTTAAAGAAAGTTACCCGTATAATTGAAAAGATAAATTACATAGTTCAAAAGTGAAAGCACTTAAAATGGCCAAAGTATGGTAGGCAATATAATTTAATCTATGGAATTGTTAAAGAGAAGTCATTACTTCCTCAACTCTAACATAGAGAAAAAGTTTTACTATGTCATACATGGTATGTTTGTTTTCTCTACTTTGTCGCTTAGTGATTCTGTTCGCTCAGTTGTTCGAACCCCACTTCAATAAAATTGAAAGTTGCGTCCTTCGAAAATTGTACCGTAAAATCACATACTACTATATTTTCTTATCTAAAAACAATTTTGTTCTCGTTAGATCGAGACAACAACTCTCGCCATGCTTTTTAGTCCATGTCCAGTGAGATAGGAAAGAAATATAATGCCAAAACCATATTAGGAAAAGAAACAGGGAGACCGACAGATGACAAACAGAAACAGTAAAATCCACTGTTGACGAAGTTTTGGACATGCACGATTTTGGACCGGAGCAAATTTTGGCTCTCGGAGTTAGGTCTGGCGAGATTTTGGCCTCCCAAAGTTTTGCATTCTCCCTTTGAACTTGCGAAGTTTGGATACGTGAGGTTTTACCTGCGAGGCTATGTCCCAACACCAAATAAACCACAATACCAGTTAACACGAAACAAACTAATTAGGGCTATACCATGTACCTAAAACATAACATGGAAATTAAACCAAAAGGGGGGAAACATATATAGTGTGCAGAAGGATCTAAAAGAAATGAGATCGTTTATCTTGTTAGACAAGACCAATAAAAACAAATGGTATGCATGAAACAGACCGGAAAAAACACACTGGCGAGTCTGAAGTGGAAACTGGATACCAGCTTTGACTATTGTCTTTGGTATAGAGATTATCAGAAATAAAATACCAGCCATATGTAGGACCGGTAAAGGATCTGTACCGGCTACCAGCTTTAATCACAAAACTGAACCCTACCGGTGAAATAACGGCTAGTTGGCAAACCTAGCTAAGCAAAATATTGGGTGAGCTCGGTCACGCTATATCATTTTATCTTCTGTTTCAATCATAAAAGTATATCGCAACGTTCCTTCTAGTACAGCTAATAAACAGCCTTACAGGTAGAGTCAATAGATACACGGGGCTTGGTGACTTTAGCCCACAACTATTTCATTACAAAATTGAGTATAAGTTCTTACAAAATTATTAAAAAGACTGCCCGGAACCAAAGTTATTTACAAGTGCTTTAAGGTCTTAGTTATAATACAACTAATAGTTTCTACTTTGCTGTGAACGGTTCTCGCCTCAAATGAGGGAGATATGGGATAGGAGTTAGCACTACCTCAGGCAAGTAGATGTGATGGATGCCCCGTTTTCAAGCAAAACAAGAGCAGGAATTTGCTTCGTCTCCAAGCGAGTCGAGAACGGGCATGTGCACCTAGGTAAAGATTGGTAGGAGCTTTGTCCTGGTCAAGCACCAGAGACGAATAAAGAGATTACACGTGGTCAAGCACCAGAATGTAGGGAGTTTGTTCCAGTTCAGGCAACTGAGAACAGTTAGAGGGAGAGGAGTGACCACCCGGACGAGTGTGATGCCTGATGCCTTGAACTGTGGATTTTTATAGTTCTGGGTTCGGGTATGGTTCACTTAGTCTCTCCTTCTGGGACGTTAACTCTATCTTCTACGATGCCAGTGCCATCTTCAGTTGTCATCTGCTTAGCGTTTACATACATATTACGACACTTATTGTACACACGCTTTTGTTTATATTATGGGTAGAACTCTAGTTTGTTTACATGTGTTGTAACACGTGGAATATTACAATATTTTTATATAGGGCTAAGAAAATTCCAAGTGAACAAGGCTTCTGGGTATGGGCTTTTGCCTTTTGAAGGCTACACATCAAGTGTCGATAAACCATTAAACAAAATCGTAATGTCTTTATTCGAACATGGTTAGGAATATTTTACTGATATTTTTAATCTTATTAATTGTTTCCTCGGCACCAATTTCTATTTCCAGAAATTGTAGTCTTCTTTTGTTCCTTTTTATATTGCGATTTTCTTTCGTTTTTAAATATTGCATTCAAATTAGTTTATTTCATTCATTCAAAAATTAAGATCAAAATGTCAAAGAAAAACAAGTAGGTTTAGTTCTAAGTTGAAGGTCAAATTAGTGAATAGAAGAAGAAGTCAGATATAAAAAATATAATTCAGAATAATTACCTGCGAGAAGACAAAAGGTAAAAATGACAGAATTATTAATTTTTAAGGGGAAATATAATGTGAAGACTGAAATGAGTATAATTATTTGCCACCACATAATTTATTTGACGTAAATATGATTATATTTTAATACAATAATAATCTTCCAAGTTTTGTGCTTTTATTGAAATAATAATAATTCCTAATATTAAAAAGATAATTGAATGAATGGTGCTACTTGGTGTTGCTAATGGTAACAGATGAATGTTTCCTTCGGAATTATAAAGGTAGCATACTTGTACATAACTTTTGTATTACAAAACAAACATTATTTTGTATGTACCTGAAAATAACTCGTATACGAGATCTTTACAGAAAGTTGTCTAGCATTAGTGAAATGAATAAATTATCAAATATGACGAGTTGCTAAGCTAAGGGTCAGAGTAATAAGAATGAACGACGCGTTACACCTTCACCAGAGCGCATTGAAAATACGGGACTGTTACATATTATTTAAAGAGATGTCTGATCCAGAAATAGAAGTCGATTACGTGTTTGGGTATGAATATCTTGAACGAAACAAGGCTGGATCAGAAAATTTAGTTTTATGATGTTGCTTTCAAGCGTTGAGGTGAGAGTTTTCATTTGTCAGAGATATCATGACAACTATTTGTCGATATAGCCTATTTGCATTGCGCAAGAGCAGTACGTCAGCATAATACATTATATTTTTATGGCCAGAATAGGAACAAAATATATAACTGTTTACATTATATCAATTTGAAGTTTCACGGACTGTGCTTATTCAATTACATATCAATTTTAATATGTCTGACCTTCGAAGAAAAAGTTTCTTTACTATTATTTTTCCAAATTATATTTTAAATTGTTTTCTTTCATTATCCTGCATTTCCAGTTTTAATTCCGTAATTGTATTAGTTTAAGTAGTAAAGACGATAAAATAAAATATTAACAGCAGAAATTTCAATTAAAAGCGTGACGAAGTGGATTCAGTTTGTTTATGTAAAGCGTGTAGAATAATTATTACAACAAAGGATTTTCTTCAATTTATTGCTTTTATGTTTGTAGAGCTGTCGAAATCTATCCTTTACACTAAATATATCAGCTAGCAAGGACACATAAGACAGACAAAATTTCCTATTCTCAGTTAATCTCCTGAGTTATTGTTGTAGTGGGCTACCTCATCTTAGCAAGATAACACATTGTTGTCTTCGCACTTAACACTGCTGAGTTTTCAGCAAATGTTTCTCTTCTAAGAAATAAGGAAATATCTCTGGTGAGTTATTAGTCAATGGTCATTTATAACCGTTAACATATTACCTGCTGTTATACAGGGTGTCCGGAAAGTCCTGCACCAAAGTGAAACCACCCAAGAGGGTGGGGCTTGGGAGAAATTTGAAATAGGGAACCCGTGTCCGGATCCTAACCTTTACACCTCTGCGAGAAATTGAAATTTCGAGGAAAGGTGGCAATGACGCGCAATTAGAAGCAGTGTGTGCTGCGTCTAGACCTGTGTGTGGTTTCAGCATTACGGATGCCACTCAGTGCCCGTAGCTCACTGGATGTCGCGTTTCCAGACAGATGGATTGGTAGAGGAGGATATGTTTCCTGGCCTCCTCATTCCCCTGACTTTACCCCCATCGATTTATTGTAGTGGGGGATACATGAAGGAACTAGTGTACGATAGGATGAAGGGGGTAACCTATTCCCATGTTTTGGTTCAAGTAGATAAAATAAGCGCAAATACCAAAATGTTATTTTTAAGTTCAGTGCCCATTTCAGTTTGTTATTTACCATGTCGTTTGTTGCATCAACTTTGCAGTACAGACGTACAAACATGTAGAAAGTCTACAATTATGTTGCAAACAAATGATTGTTCCTAATAAAATTAGTTTGGTTTCGTGGCTTTCGTAGTGGCTGGAACCACACACAGATCCAGACGCCGCACCCATTGTTTCTAATTGCGCGTCGTTGCCACCTTTCCTCGAAATTTCAATTGCTCGCAAAGGCGTGACGGTTGGGTTCCGGACACGGGTTCTCTATCTAAAATTACTCCCCAATCCGACACCCATGGGTGATTTCTGTTTGGTGCAGGACTTTCCGGGCACCCTGTATAACCTACGAAATTATTATCTTCATATTCTAACACTTAAACTGCAAAGGCTGTTCCAACCGAAGTTAGTAAAGCACGCCATGAGTTCAGATTTAAATCTTTGGGCCTTTAGACTAAATCTATCCATTGGTCGATCTTTTGTAACATTTTTCAAGTTAAATCCAAAGAGCATGATAGCTTATATAACTTTTATATTGCCTTGATAAGGACTCCTAAATTGACTTCACACTACACTGGAGTGACCAGACTAGGGTTTTCAACGGGACTGCCTTTTTCTCCTTATATGTCCAGTTGTCACGGCAAATTGTTAACGAGACGCCAAATGTCCCGCTTTTTTCTACTCGAAATAAATCGACAATTTTGTTCAATTTACCTAATACCAGGTTATCCCATAAGTAATGTCGTATGTGCAATAAACGCTGCAATTACCCCATCTGACGAGCGAATAGTGAAGTAGACACGTGCCATAGCTGAGTCAAATAGGGCACTTGATTGTGCAGCAATGTGTAGAACGAGAACGGTCTACTCCATGTTTCGGAAGTGCGGCTTGTATTTGATCATGGAAGTGTCGAATGACCACACACGGCATGTCATGTATGAATTTCACTAGGGACATCCAGCCAGTGCAGCGGCACGAAACATCAATGCTGTATATGGTCAGGGTGCTGTGGATGTGCTAACGTGCCAGAGACACGTGGTTTCGCTCTGGAGACACAAGCCTCACCGATAAGCCATAATAAATGAGACCTGTACAGCTGGATATGATGCCCTGCGAGCAGCGGGGGAAGCAAATCCAATGCAAACTGACCAGCGAACTCAATGTCACTCATTCGACCGTTCATCGTCATCTGCAGGACCTTGCATAAGTGTCTAAACTCGGAAAATAGGCACTCTATGCGTTAACGCCTCAACGAAAGCAGCAGCGAGTTGACATCTGCACTTCCCTGCTCACCTGTCCAAGACGTGAGCCATTTCTGGACAGTGGATGAAAAGTGAGCCCTTTACCATAACATTACACGCAAACAGCAATGGGTACCTAATAGGGTGGCCGCAGGAACTGTGCCAAAACAAAATCTCCACCTCTGGAAAGTGATGTTGACTATTTGGTGGGATAATCCATTTTAAGCTCTTGCCACGCAACCAGACCATCAATGCAGATGTTTTCTGTTAGCAGCTTGGACACCTACGGACTGCATTTTTGGAGTAACGTCTTGCTCTGGTTAATCGCAAGGGTGTGCATATCCTCGGAGATAACGCACGCCAACACACGGCAAGAAGGATCTGTGATATCTAGGGCTGTCTAAATTATCTGGATCATTATTCGAATCTCAATAATCGAACATCCGAACAACGGATATCCGATTAATCGATTATCCGGAAACGAACAAATATCACCAAAACATTCGTGTTTGCCGGTGCAGCTGCTTCTCAGAAGCAGTATATAAAATGAAGAATACGATCGAAGATTATATCAGGTCTTCATGAACCAGAAGAATATAAGAGAAGTACGAGATACTTGTCAGTTGATTTTCTATTAAAAAGCCATGATGAAGAGGCTTTATTGTGCATAGTTTTAATGGAGGATGCATGAAATTTGAAAAGTACGCCAGACATTTGTCTTATTCGTCTCGGAAGGGTACTGAGAAGTCTATATCTGATCTAACATATTGTGTCGGACATTGTCCATTGTCGTTCTTTTAAGATAAACACGACGTTTCCAGAGATTAGCATGCCGTAGTTATAATCGAAATGTGACGAGCTCGAATCCCATTTACGTGAATTGAAGAGAGAAAGCACAAAGTCTGTCGAAACGGAACTGTCGTAGCTCAGTGGTAGGGCGTTGGCTTAGCCTTCTGGGGTAGGGATCCAATGCCAGCGGCAGACCATGCTGACTGAGGTTTGTCCAGGGGTTTTCCTTAGTCACAAGGCAAACGCTGGGATCGAACCTTCAACTTAGACCGTGGCCATTATCTTCCTGCACCATTTTCCCTCTCCTTTACCGGTCTGAGCCTTAGTTGTCTGAAGGTCATAAAGGAACAGATTATAATCTTTTTTTGTTATAATTCTACCAACGCTAGCGTGCGTAGGCATGAACTCAATTACTGGAAATACTGACCTTTATCAACGTGAGCATTATAACCAGACCACGATAGGGTGGAGGAGATGTTGTTGGAAGGTAGTCAGTAGGGTTCTGGTTTGTAGGTACCATCCGGGCATTTGCATGGTGTGACTGAGGAAAAACCCTGGAAAATACTCTGGACCTTCCGATTCCTAAACCGACGCTCTACTAATTGAGCTACGGTTGCTCGGTATAACCTACACTATTCGTTAATGTTAATAAATACTTAATATTAAAACAAACACGTTCTCCGTTATTGCACTAAATACGAAAGAATTTAACGTTTCTTTTGCATTTCTACTCTTTTCAGTACATACATATAGGGTGTCCAAAAAAGGTTATAACAAACTTCAAGGGGTGGTTGCTGAATCGAAACAAGAAAAAAGTTCCAGGGGAACACCAGCGTTTTCAAAACTACAGAGGAGGGCTTATACTTAAAATATAATATTCATAAAAGCGCGTTCGAAGCAAAAACAAAGGCGAGTACCTGTCCATCGTTGACTTGCTTTTGTAGAAAGACCGTACAGTAACATATTCAAAACTAGTCGTAGCATAAGAAACACACATAAGAAAAAGTCGGAAAGTTGGCAACAGCAGAAGGCTGAAAACACTAGAAAAGACCAAAGGAGGGCGCGGAGGCTTCGGGAAGATCAACATGCAGCAGAAATCAAAACCTTAAACCATATATCTGCACAAGCACGGTCAGAACTCACGTACAACGTAGATATTCACTTATTTCAAAACGGAGGGCAGGGGGGAATCTTTATTAAAAATCAACATCATCCCAATTCTGCATCCTCAGAACCCAGGCTCATCAAAGCTATACAGAAAGACGATAGGAGAAAAACTTTAGGATAAATATGCACTGAAAAGTCATCGCAGAAACGTAGAGAAAGTTTAGAATGATATAAACGCTATCTTAGTGAGCTACCATAACAGATTACAGTTCGAGATAACAAATTAAGTATCAAGCAGTCCGGACAAGCTTAAGCACTTTCTGCCTTATCCTTAACCACTCACTTCGCCCAAACCAAACTCACAGTCCATAAAGCGCGAAAGAAAACGCAGATACGAACTAATAATCACCAAGCGGACTCGATCCTCTCTCTGGACGGTAGCCGGAACTTTGAACATCGGCACTGTAGAATGTCCCGAGGCAGAGTGTCTGTGCACCCTCCTAAAACAAAAACTACAACATCATTTCTGTATTCAGCAACTAACCTAAGGTAAAATTAAATAATGGCTGAGCAAAGCACTACAATTTATTTTAAAAAATTAAAATTTTTGTAAACGTTTTCGCCAACTACCAAAACACTCGGCTTCCTCAGATACACTCTAACTAACCTCGTTCAGCCTAAGTCTGATCCACACATACTTCAATCGCCTACCCGCGAACCCGATGGAGAAGAAAGTACAAGGCTCTATTGACCTAACGCGAATTCACACTTCGTGTTAACATTTTTGATAAAAAAGCTTTAGTTATTTATTATTTATCCGAGTTAGGTTAGCACAAAACATCAAACAAAATTCGTTTCGAAACTAACTTCAAAACCATCAGGAAAAGAAAAGCGGACTATCACTGAAGAAGTTTGGGAACCTTCATAACACAGTAGCACTAATAAGCAGACTCTGAATAATATAATGGCGTATTAACTACTTTTCAAATGGGAATTTTACACCTCAGATACTGGGTAAAACAGAATTTTATTTCCTCTGTAGTAATACGTCGAGATTGATTCAACAAAATTTTATGTGTTTTGGCTATTACAAATTTGATTGAAAAAATTATTTTTCAAAATAGCAGATGGCATCAAATTGCCCAGTAACATACAACCTAACCGTGAACTTGACGAAAGTATACTCAGAGTGCAAAATTTATCGGTGCTTGGTAAAGACAACTTGTACTAGACTTACAACTTTAATTTTATATGTACTCTTAACTGTCCAATAAACCAAAGTAAAATAGCTCGCAGAAAAACAGATTTACAAACTTGATCGAAATGTATGGGATGTAGTTTGGTTAGGTTAGCTTAAGTTAGTTCGGTTTCCTTTAGTATAGTACGGTAAACGGAAAAAGAAAAGAGATTCGAGCTCTTGAATCGTCAGTGATAGTTAATCATAAAACGATTTAAATACATTGAATTTCCATATCGGCCACAATAATTTAAAAGTGAATATCGGTTCTAAAATTCGATGAAGCAATTTCTAATCAGATGTCAAAAATTGTGAAAGAAAAAAGTACAATAAAACACAAAACGTAACAGGAGGAGTGAAGGGCTAATTTAGCTATATCAAAGCATGTTTCTCTAAACAAAAAATTACTACAGAACCCATTGTGGGCCAGATCCAGAACAGAGAAAAATTCGGTTAGAAGCGACATATCTGCAAGCGACATGAGACTAAACACTTTCACTAACACTACCGTTGACCACTTCCAGTCCACAGCATTATGAACGGTTCTTCGCAGGCAACATCATGGACAGTTTCAAACGAATTTCTTCATTCATACAACTCCCCTCCTATATAATTAAATATTGGTCACTGAATTTAGATTTTATAATCACAAACGTTGCTGTCTTACTTTTTAAAACATTAGATTTTATCGGGCTGCGTAATTTCAGATAATATTTCAAATTTTTGCAGCAGCTAAACTTTACTGTGGCAGCCCTTCTTATTAGCTAGACATATTGTATATCTTATGATGTGATGTGTTGGCCAATCAGAAGACAGACTGCGATTAGAGACAGAAATGGGAGTGGCTAACCTGCAACCAAGCGAGTGGATGTTGATTTAACTGATTTAATAAAAATGCAAGACAGTCGAAGAAAGAAACAAAATAAAAATATAAAGAAATGAAAGAAGACCCTTCCGAAATAAGACCGCCAAACAACAATAAGAACATCCATAACATTTGGGCGATATCCTCTCTACGTGTGCGAAAGAGAATCTCCGAAAATGTTGATGCTCAAAGAGAAAAAATATGACCTCTGACTTTAAACTAACAGAGAGCAAGGCTCAAGACAGGAAATCATGATTTACGAGCAGAGACGGAATAGAAGAAAGAAAAACAAAAGCAAGTCAAAAGGCGTAGGGGAAGGATATTCAATGCTCGCTCGTAAGCAGGTCTTTACAATATCAGAAGGGAACACGCGATGTAACCGGGCTGTGAGTGTTGCCAACCTGGTATCACGTTGAACATTTGCAAATGACATTCTACGTCAGTTTATGAAATTTTGTGCATGCCCTAGTGATGAGAAACAACATACGTATGCAAAGCAGAAACTGCAGTGTTTCAAACTATGGATAATACGCGGGAGAACATATCAGAAAAATAAAAATTCTAGCTCGAGTTTGAACACTGCTGTGTATGCTGGACATATGTTTCTGATCATCACGAGGACATGCTCCAAATTTCATCAACCGAAGTAGTGGCATGGCAACGTGATACCAGGTTGGCCACACTCACAACCTGGTAACATCGCGTTTTCACTTCTGATATTCGTCATGATTTGGAAGGTACTTCCCACAAATATTTTCAATTCATGGATCGTTTCTGCTTTATTGCTACTTATTCATTTTCATTTTATTGTCTTCGTCGAGTTTTTGGAATCCCAGTTGCAAACGCTGTATCTCCTAAACGACGCAGAATTCGACCTATGTTTATATTTATTTACTTGCTCTTTGGCTTACGAAACTCGCAAGTTCATTGCTGCAATAACAAACGTTCGCCATAGGACTCTATCCTGAGCAAGATCAAGCTAGTTTTCATCACAAACACATACTTCTACAAGATCCCTTCTAATGTTATCCTTCCAACGTCGTCTCGGTCTTCCTAACGATCTCTTTCCCTCCGATTTACCAATCACGAAGGAATATAATCTTCCTTTCTCCTCCATCTGAGCTACATGGTTTGCCCTCCTTATTCGTCACGATTTCATTATTTCGATCAATGTCAATGTCAGAAGAATTTCGATCAATGTCTAACGACTTGTTAGACTTTATGGTTCAAAATAGCTTGGAGAAAACGTTTAGTGAATCTTCAAAGCTTCTAAAACTGGTATTAACAATACCAATAACAGTCACACAAATTTCTAGCCACGAAACATTGTGACACACTATCAAATTATATCCTCAATATTATAGCTACCACATTTTTCTTAGTTTTCTCAAAATTGTAACTAGCTGAATAACGTCCCTTTACTTGATAAGCTGTTCACTACTTCTTTTGTGTATACGTTACATGATTTAACCATGCGTTGATTGATTGTGACTAAGTGCTACCCAATCCTCTCTCACATAATGAAAGTTCTGCTCTCCCGCAGCCAGGGAGCTGATCCCCATAAAATTTCCTTGCCCCAATACAAATATATATCTTTAATTTTATGTATGTTTCGTAAGCCCAAGCTCTTCCCTAAATTTTTCGTGGACCCCCTACTCTTTGTGGCTGGCGGCGAGCCTGAGTGCAATACCCAATAGAGACAAGCACCGGCCGCCACTGAATACGGGTTATAAGAGAAACCATGAATAGATACGTTTCTTTTATTCCTAGTCACGCCCCTGGCAGGAGAAGCTAGGTTATGGCTCGGGTAGAATACCGAGACATACTATTGACTACATAGGTTACACGTTTTTAAGTAGTATTTGAGGCTTCCATTTCCAAACGGGTCCTTGTCCAAGCGCCATAAATGTTAGGCAATTGACAAAAGCACTTCTTACTTTTCAAACTAGGGTAAATGTGTGCAGCCATGAATATCTTATAATCTTCGAGAAGTATTAGTTTATCATATTTTTTTCCTTTTTGCAAAAGTATATCTGAAAAGATAAACATATATGCAACTTTTATTGATTATTATGATTCCATCCTTGAATTTCTTAGAATAATTACATTATTTTGGAGACAGTTTGGAATCGCAAAATCTTATTAATGTATTAGAAAGTGATAAAATGAAGTCAACAATGCCAGTATATCAATTTAGTTCGCTAGTAATATTAGAGCGTTCTGTAAAATGTTCTTTAGCGCTTTTTCCTTGTCTTATGTTCATTAAATAATACTTACTCATTAGTTTCTGACTTATATATTACCTTCAGTAGATGAAAATCTCAAATACGCGATAACATTTGGCGTGAAAATTAATATAGAATATTACTCCATATAATAATAATATATTTACGAGAATTACCCTTTTCCCAAAAAAAGAAGACACACATGATCCGGAGCTTAGCTCGACCGTGTGCAGGTCGTAAAAGCGGGTGACGTTACAACAGCTACAACCTTATCTAAAGTATGTCACATTACAATAATTTGCAAAAGTTGTTTCGTTTGACTTCTTTTAAAAAGAAAAGAGATCAAATAAACTTTATCCATGTAAAGTTACTCCTTATCAATTTCTAAATGTAAATCCGGGTGTCCAATACTTACAACAAAAGTACCATGCCAAATCAGATAGCACAATATGAGTGTACCCATTCCTACAAATGGTTTTTACTCCGTAGTGAAATCAATCTCTCCTCTATTTTAGGATGTGTTTAACTGAATAATTGTATAGAATTTTCATTCATAAAATCTTGTACAATATTAGATGTCATATTACTGCAAGATAGTGCATCGCTTAGAATATAGCACAAACTATAGTTACATAGAAAGTTATGTCAGGCACTGTGATTTAAAGGTTTCCCTAAATCTTTGCTATGTATGTTCTATTTTTCAGAAATACAACCAACAGCTACAATATTCAACTAAGTTAACATTTATGAACAAAGATTACAAATACTATTTCCAAGGAATAATTATAACCATCATGGTTGTTATGAAGCTTCAACAAAACACCACGATGCAAATAGACAACGTTTCCTTACAATCAATTGCAATTTATGTAGTCACGTTATGTTTGTATGGAAAATTTCAGAGTATCAACGTACTGGAATATAAATCCAATGATGTTACAATCCGAATATTGAAATATTTACAAGCAGAACCAAATGTTCCTGTACGCTTTATTGAACTTTCTAGCTCAAGGACTGATATGAAAGATGAACATAACGTTCATACTGCTTTGGGCCCAGCGAAAGCAGTTGTGTTAGTTGTCAAGGATCTTAAACACTTTAACATTACTCTCGAACGCTGTGAAGCGTCATTCTGTTGGGAGTTTTCTTCTAATATTCTTGTTGTCATTACTGACTTACAAGAGGATATGAATTTTACTTTTGATTTTATATTTCACCACATGAAGGTATCAAAATTATTTAATATAGCCGTTTTGGCTCCAACCATTTGTAAAGAACAAGATCCAATATTGTCAGGGGGTTACTGTGTAATGTTGGGAACACATAATTCATTTCTAGGACAGAAAACTGTAACTCGTGTTGACAAGGAACCAAATATGGCAGAAGCTTATATGGTATGCAGAATTGCATTTTCGGGAGATAAATTTAAGAACCTACATAAACATAAATTGTACATTGCTAGCTCACGTGCTGATTGGTTACCTGAGCTTTATATAAGACGTAGATCTAACAACAAAATAAAATACGATGGCATCTACGGATTAATGTTTGAAATATTGTCATCACGCATGAATTTCACTCCGGTTCATAATATTTTTCATCCTGATGCAAGTGGTGGTTTAAGACTTGGTAACGGAACATGGACTTCCATCATCGGAGACGTCCTTGCAAACAGAGTAGATATTGGTCTTGATTCCATGATTATGTTTGAGGACAGACATAAAGTGGTAGAATATGCATCTCCTATATCTTTTGATCATTGTGTGTTTGTAGTGAAAAAGGCAGATCTAATACCGCATTCTGTAATAGTTTATTTACCTTTCAAATCCATGTTATGGTTTTCTCTGTTTGTTAGTACGATAGTCGTAGCATTTACCATAAGAACTATGAAGAAACTGCTTCAATATAAAGAAAGAGATTATAATTTGTGGAAAATTCTGTTAGAATTATTCTCAATTCTTTTGCAAATATCTGTTCATAAACCCACGAACACTGCGAAGAGAATTATTTTCTTTTCTTGGGTATATTTTACATTAGTATTGAGCACAGTGTATCAAGGAAAATTGTTCTCTTACCTAACAAATCACCATTATTATGAAGATATTGACACAGTGAAAGAAATCATAAATTCTAAACGGGTGATTAAAGGAGGAATTTATATGTTGAAAATGTTGAATGACGCAGATGAATATTATGCTAGTACTTTAACCAATATGTTTGTAGAAGATAACGAATTTCATGATTTCTTTTGCCAAATAACAGCAAACGAAAGTTTGGTTCTGATGGTAGGTAGTATTTATTTGCAATGGATAATTGCAAACCATTTTGATTGTTGCAGTAACAGTTATCATACTGTTACTGAGAAATTTGATTTGCTTGTAAAATCTATAGTCCTTGCCAAAGGATCCTCATTTATACAACAAATTAATAATATAATTCATAATTTAATATCTGCAGGTTTAATAGACAAATGGAAGAATGAAGGGCTTAAAGATGAAAACAGTTCGTATTTTAAAAAGTTTATCTCTGAATGTGAAGAGACAGTCCATTCATCAATACCATTACTGCATTTACAATCAGTATTTTTATTGTGGTCCGTCGGAAACATACTTGCAACAATCGCTTTTATAGTTGAGGTAATTTACTTGAGACTGTAATGTAATGAGTAATTATGTTTTATGATGTTTTACTACTTTTCTATTGCCTTTTTGCTGTGAATTGATTAAATGGTATAGATAAGGAAGAAGGTTAAAATTTCATAAGTCGGAAGAACGTTTTTCTTTCGTTCTTGTTAAGACAAAAATTAATTAAAGCCTTTTAGTAGTAATTTCAATTATTTTTTAGGACCAAATTGATCTTGCTGATATAGTACGTAATTAAATATGTTGTTTCGAAAAGGCCATATCTGCACAATTGTTCACAATGAGAGCTTAAGTAAAATGTAATATATTCTTGTACATAAACATTTCTCCAGAAAATGCAACTTTTTCCAATGTGTTTTACCAGCCAAACAGATTACCAACTCTTTTCAACATATTTTAAAAGTTCATATCTCCGCAGAACATGACTTTTCAACTATTTGATGTAACCACTAGGAGAGTTGAAGACGACTACCACACCACATGTTATAATTGTGTTTCCTGTTGTACTAGCTATTTAGTTCTGTTTTGTGACATTGTTAAAAATAAACTTGAGTGTTGGAGTGGATTGTTTTAGTTATTCAAACCTAGTCAAAACATTAAACATTCAATTTAAACTAAACCCCATTTTACAAGTACAAAGATAAATCTAGTATTCGTCCGGTTCTGGATGCGTTTCTTGAGCGTTAATATTATAGCTTTGGGCGACCAAGGTGAGCCGATTGAGGAGATATTGCACCGTTCATCTAAGGCTGTAATCTTTTCTGCTCAAAATCTCAGTAACGGTTACTAGTCATTGCCATCGCACCCTATAGTTATGCATGTACTGTATTGGCATTTAAAGGGAGACAGTATTGTTTCCATTGCCGAGATATTAAGTCGAGCTCATTGTTTCAAGCTCCAATGAACAAGCTCTTTCCCATTACTACTAAATACTTCATTGCAATATATCTTTGATATTTCCAGCCACGCATGAATAGACAATTATCTTTTAACTGTGCTAGACACTTTTGCCAAAGCCAACATCCCACTGGATTTTCGGAAGAAAAAATGTCTTCTTTCGGAGCCATATCCTATAGGAAGAGCAGGTTACGGTTGATCCAAAATTAAAAGAATCCATTTAAAAGTTCTCTCTACATCGCACGAAGTGTCAGGTAAGTTTTAAGGACTGTCAACTAATGGCGTCGGTATATATCAGAAGATTATATAATCTGGATATTGGATCCAGTCGCCTACTTTTGATGTTGCAAGACTAAGCATTTCGTGCACTTCTCAGGCGTGGTTAATTTCGTGGTAGATACATTCTCTCATTTTCACCCAGAGGAGGCTACTTGTGTGAAAACAAGCATTTTAATGTGAAAGGGGAGGGACTTGGTGAGAGATTCTTTAAACATTGTCTTTTTATAATTTCGCTGGTAAGGGACTGTTCAAAAGTTATGATTTTGTACAAACTGCAAACACTAAACAGATTCTTGTGGCGTTCTCAAAGAAATATCTATATCAGTACCCGTCACCTCAGGGGATCATGTTTGATCAGGACTCTCAATTCAATTCAAAATTATGGTAGGATCTTTGCACTTCATTGAAATTTCTTTATGTCAATACCAGTCCGTATAACTATAAGTCTTCTATTGCTAATAGTGTCACCATGAATTGAATGGGATCTTGAGTGTGTACTGTCTGCGAAATCAAAGAACATGGAGTTCTAAGCTGGCTGAAATTTAATCACTTCTGAACAATTCCATGTCAATCGTTACAAAATGTATTCATTCCGAATAATTGAAACGCTTGTCAACTTTTGATTCTTTCAAGAGGAGTCTGTTCTGACTCCTGAGTCTATCTGTTGGTATTTAGAAGTCTCACCAGACTGCCCTCTTGAAAACCAAAATAAGTCATGAAAGAAGAGGTCCAGCATTCAGACAAGGAAATTTGGAAATTAGTCTTCCTGAAAGCGAGAGCTCATAGTTCGGCCTGGAAACAAGGATAAGTATATATTTACTGCGGTACCATAGTCCTTTTCAGGTTGTTGGACTGCTTCATGGTTATGCTAGATTATAGACTTTATAAGAGTGTCATCTGGCAAGCATAACGTAGAAAAAAAAATCTTAAACTGTTAAACTGCACTGAGAAAGAAAAACAGAGCTATATCAAAGACATATTCGTCGATGCTATTAGAGAATGTTTAAACCTAGCTTTTCCTATATTACTTCATTACCTTTCTCTTTAGTTGGTTAATTCAGTTTATTGTAAACCCGAAAAGATAATATTAAAATATTTTTCTCCCTGGTGAGTAAGTCTAGTTATTTGGGAGAAAACCTAAAGGAGGAATGCTCTCTCTTTCCCTTTATCTGACTTATTCGATGTTTTGAATTTCGTATTCTTTTTCTTTCATTGTCTCGTGGATATTTCCATCTTGTTGGACTTTCTTTCAAATACCATAAATTACTCTTTTACGTTTTTGTTAGTTTCTTTTACTGAAAATACGCTTACATTCGAGAAAGTCATTTTACATTAAGCCACGTGTTGATCTGTGTATAGCTGGAGTAACTGCCAGTTTTCATGAGAATGATTATTTTGTATTTTCAGTGATATATAAGATATTTCGCCTCCTTGTCGTGTGGGATAGAGAACAGATTTCAGTTTCACCCTCTTGAGAGGTGAAGTTTTCTCTCCTCAAATTTTGCGGGAGTCGGTTCCCTCATAGCCTAGTCGGAAAAGTTCGGTAAGTCGTTAGCATCCCATACGCTCATACACAAGAAGAGCAGATATCTTTGTCTGTACGTAGGTTTTGGGAAGGTATACGCTTCAATAACTGTTGGAACTCGACAAAAATGTACTTGTGGGGATTCGATATAAAACTAGAAGGAATCGAGAAATTACTTTCACATTCCAATAAAAAATATTAAAATGGTGGCTCCAGTGGGTATCCGCGTGGGGTTTTGGGGTATTGTGGGATACCCATAATATCAGTTATTGAAGTTTGTCCGATGCTCTTGTAGACAAAATGTACCATCCAAACAAAGTTACACTAAGCTAAAATTTGAAGTACATTAGTAAAATGGTTACCGATATATGGCGTAGTAATAATTTGAACCCCATGATAACAAGGTATGGGATACAATGATAAGACAGCATTTTTCTTTGTGAATTCAAAGTAGGCCATTCTGCAAGCAAGTCGCAAAATACATTTAAAGTGTGTTTGGAACATGAATGGCGAATGAACGAACCATTCGACGTTGGTTTGTCAAATTTAATTCCGATGACACAACATTGCAAAATGAGCCCCGTGGGCACCGACTAACATCATGCTCGGATGAGCTGTTCAGGAACACCGAGGAAGCTAACCCTGGGAAAAGTGTTTGTGCCATTGGAGACGAGCTAGGCTATTACGTACTCTAGCCCCTAAGGGGATTGCCTCAAATTACCTTCTACAATTTTACCAATGCTCTGGCTTCTGGCGTGGGATTATCCGACGAGCTGAAAGGCAAATATATATTAGTAGGTAAAAGAGAGGGAAGAAGAGGTAGTGCGGACCTGCCTGCTGAAGACGAATCTGCGGGTAATGAAAGGTTAGGAACTCTGACCTGCCTGCTGAAGACGCGTCTGGATCACTAAATAGTGCTGGCTGGCTTGCTAAAGATAAGCCAATACTTGAGAACAGGATGAGCAACTCTGAACTGCGTGCTTAAGACGAATCAGGGTTAGCAGAATATCGTCGGCCTGCCTGCTCAAGACGAGCCGAGGTCTAGGATAGCATTGGGCCTGCCTACTGAAGACGAGCCCGCGCCAGGAATAGGTTGAAGATCTCTGAAGTGCCTGCTGAAGACGAGTCGATGTCCGTTTCCTAGCGCTCACCTGCCTGTTGAAGACGAGTCTGAACCAGAGAATTGGTTGAGCAATACCGGCCTGCCTGATGAAGACGAGTCGAGGTTCATAAGAGCACTGGCCTGTCTACTGAAGACGAGCCAGCACAATGAATAGGTTGATAAAATCGAGTCTGCCAGCAGAAGTCGAGTCGGGATCTGACATAGGTTGAAGAACTTCGGCCTGCCTGCTGAAGACGAGCCGGGGTTTAAGATAGGTTGAGGGACAAGGTTAAAACGTAGGAACCAACAAAGCATGCAAGAGAGGTAAAAGTAATATTGAATTTACGAGTCTGCTGAAGACGAGTCGATGTCCTTTCCTAGCGCTGACCTGCCTGTTGAAGACGAGTCTGAACCAGAGAATTGGTTGAGGAATACTGGCCTGACTGATGAAGACGAGTCGAGGTTCATACGAGCACTGGCCTGTCTGCTGAAGACGAGCCAGCACAATGAATAGGTTGATAAAATCGAGTCTGCCAGCAGAAATCGAGTCGGGATCTGAGATAGGTTGAGGAACTTCGGCCTGCCTGCTGAAGACGAGCCTGGGTTTAAGATAGGTCGAGGGACAAGGTTAAAACGTAGGAACCAACAAAGCATGCAAGAGAGGTAAAGGTAATAATGAATTTATTGCGGACTACTGTCTGCAGAGGAACACCAAGAAAGCCTTGGTGTGGTTTGGGCCGAAGCCCAGTGAGGAGTGATTGAGAATTGCTCTGCAGTTACTTATATACACTTCTCTTCGGGCGGTCGTTGATCTTCGTATCATATAATATTTCCGAAGATATAATTATAATTAATTTGAATGTCCTTTACATACACGCACTTATAATATGAAGGTTATATGGTTAATAATTATAAATGTTTTTACCTAAATCTTTGAATATTTGATTGTCGTGCATCCGTAACTTTCTATATTATATAAGTTTGCTTATGAAAATAGTTACACACACTATAATTTTGGTATACATATTATAATTTTGAAATGACGAAAATATGAATTTATACAATTTATTTCACGGGGTTATATAGGTGACCAAAATACTAAATGTGACTACGTACATCATACAATGTGTGATGTCACAAGGCATACACCATACCACTGTCAGTCAGCGGTCTAGTACGTTCGGTAACGTGAAAAAGTTGAACTCATGGGTCCCACAGGAGTTGACACCGGCCAACAAGTATCATCGTCTAAAGACGTGCAGTTGTCTGAGTATAAGGAATAAGCGGGGAAGGTATCCTGCATCGTACTGTCACCTCGGATGAAAAATTGATCTGCTATGACAATCGTAAACGGTGAGTACAATGATTGGATCGTAATCAACGTCCAAGACGGTGTTCTAAACCACCTCTCCACCCCCGGAAGATGATGTTGCTGGTATGGTAGCCTATGATGGGAGTGATCCATCATATATTTCTCAGGCGAAGTGACACCATCGCTATAGATCATTACAGTGCTGGACTCTATGAAATGCACCGCAAACTTGCCCGTAAGCATCCAGTAATAGTCAATAAATTTGGTGACCTTATGTTACATGACAATGGCGCAGATACGTAGCGCAAAGAACGGTGCATCCTCTCCATAAGCTGCAGCATGAAACTCTTCAACACCCGTTGTATTCCCACGATCTCTTTTCCACTGACTACCACCTCTTCCGCCATCTGGATCACTTCTTAGCAGGGAAGACCTTCCGTGATGATCGAGCGATGCAACGTGTAGCTGAGAATTTCTTCGCATCGCAGGTTCAAGACTTTTTTGGCCACGGAATCTAATCGTTGGCTGAGCTATGGAAACAGTGGTGGCTGCAGACGGTGACTATTTTGATTAACCAGGTAATGTAGCTTTCATTTTATTTATTTTTTTGGCTTTTGGATATGACGCACCTGGGACGGACATTTCATTCGTACCAACCCAATATTTCCTGCACAGTATCCATTGGAAGCCACTGATAGAGGATGAGGATCTCAAAACAGAATTCATCTTGATGCTTTCCTTACTATTGGCAGATACCTAGAACAAAACGATGAACAGTCGACAGTGGCAGATATGGTGAAGAAAATGGACGAGTGCCACCTGATTGGTGAGCACCAAACACATACTACTTCAACATTTTGGTGATGATCTTATGATATGTAGCATCGGTAAGAAACAGTTCCTATAAATTTTCGAAGGGTAGCAGCAGCAGTTTTAAAAGAATATAACAATACGAAACACACAGACATTGATTAAAATAGGGCCAACATTATTCTTGCTGGAGCCTCCCTCATAAGAACTGATATCAGAAATGTCGAAGTGAATCCCTCACCGACAGATATCGGAAACCCATGTAAGAATATTTAAGTGTCTACTTGAGAGTTTGAGGCTGTTTTTTTCCTTCGTTACATGACTTATTGATTTCGAGTACGACTTTCTCCATTAGTGTGGATACTTCATCTTTTAATTAAGTCAGACAGTGAACACATTTACTAATGTCTTCCATGATTAATTATTCATTTATTATAAAATCCATCACACACAAATGTATTACTTTTGATAAAGCATATTTCAAAAAAGTTTAGGATTAAATTAGCAACCAAGTACAGTTTTCTACATAGTGCAAGTTTCATTGTGAATTTCACTGTTTAACGTTCAGAGAATCACTGGGAAAGGGAAAGAATACGTATCTCCTTTACAGCAATTCAGACAGATTAGCGCCTCCTAGTTTGACCATTTGTAAATTTCAAACAGTCTAATACGCTATATGTCACATTTTTGTACAGCATCATGTTAAATTTCGTGTACTTTATACCATCGTTTTCAGCACACTTCAATCGTAAGAAACCCATTCATATTATTTCTATTGCACTTTTCTTCCGCATTACTCCTTTTTAAGCTAAACTGACTGTACTATACAGTTTACATTATCTTTGGTACGGGGGCAGAATCTCTTGTAAATTTATTTTGTAAATCTTAAGTTTCACTGACTTGTCCGAAAATGTTCGTTGTTAAGTAAACTTCAGCAACGCTATACTGTACATGCGTGTGCCAATTGCTAAGTGTTTACAGGACGCAAACATATTTTTGGAGTTTTTCGTAATTCAAAATGCATCGTCCGGGTTCAGATAAAGTGTACATTCTGTTTCCTCTAATAACTTATATGTCCTAATTTCAATTCCTAAATACATTGGCAATTCCTGTACACGTAAGAACGTATCCTGCTAGGGGTCAACATTTAATATAATGCAGATAAATCCTTGTACCTTAAAAACATGTTGTTTTTTAAATGCACCTTGCACCTAAACATTTTTTTAATGTTTTTAAATGTTGCATCATATATCGTAATTTGATGAATGTATTATTTTACAATATATATAAGAATAATATTTATACAAATACAAATATGGTAATAATAATCTGTAACATATTTGCGATGAGCTTTATCACACAATTTGCCTGTAACAAAAAACAAATTCGAATTTCAGTTCTTTTCAGCTGGATTGATGATTTTTTTCTGTGTAAAGGTTGACATTCCCGTCAATGCTGTGAAAATATCAGTTTTCTAGAATGAATCTTTCTGCATACAGTAGAAAGAGAAATCTGTTAAGAACTTAAGTTAAATTTTACAGAAAGATATGTGCAAGCTTTGTGAGAAATACGTTAATTGTTGTCCGGAACCTTAAGTAAATAGAGTGGCTTCACAGCGTGTCAGACACAGGGAGAGGAAGAAGAAGGAAGAGACGTGTCTGGCAGCGACATAGGTAATGCTGCGACTCGCGTCTAGGGAAAGCCCATATGGAAACAATGTGGAATAGAAAGTTAACAGAACTTTTGAGTGAACAGCACTTTTGCATATGCCCACCGCTAACCGGAAGTTGCGCCCCACCTTGCGGCTAACACCGCCCAGCTCCCTTCGGACGCACCGTACCCTTCTTGCACACCTCGGTTCGCTCGGTGTGCATCCAGCCCTGGTTCATTTATATACATCCTAGCTTTCAGTGACCTCTATTTGGTATTAAATTTCCTAACGCGTATACATATTTTTTAAAAAAAAGTTAATTTTCTTTTAAAAAGTATGTAAAAATGACGACACCAGGATTCGATCCCGGGACCTCTGGATTAGCTTCTCGGTACATTAACCACCAGACCAACCTGGGACGCTTGTCGGTGTTACTTATAGCACAGATAAACTATTCTGTCCTTATAGTTCAAGGAGCTTTGCACCTGCGCGAGAGTAGGCGACGCCTTGTTTCCAGTTGCTTCCCTTAGACGCTACGATGTTAGGAGCGAATCGAATGCTGAAAAGCCCGGACGACCTGACTTGACATCGATAGAGAAACATTGAGCCAACTTCGACTATGAAGAAAGTGTGATATAAGTTTCTGTACTTACAATTACATTTTGTTTTCTTCCGTCATGATTAGAATGTCAAAGCATGTGATCACGTAAATTTTGGCACTCGAGCTTTGGGAGGTATAAAAGTAAAATTATGTCTGTGCAAAGCGATCAAAAAGTGTGGAAATACCCTTATGTTCTTTAATTTTTGAAATAATAAAGAATAAGTTCACAGTAATATGTAGTGGGTGAAAGGCGATACCTCTTGGAGGGCATGTTCTTCATGGCCGCCATCTTGAAGTCCGCCGTATTGAATCTCAAGTGATTTTCTTAAACGAGAAGGGGATCGTGTAATATGTCAATCTGAGTTAGAATTTTACGAGAAATGTGTTTCTGAAGTCAGTTTCTCCGTAAACGTATTTTTGTAAGAGATTAAGATATATGCCAGTTCTATGTGGGTAATAATACAATAGCCTGAAAGCACTCATTACGTTTTAAAATAACGATGAAATGCAAATAAATACAAATCCATACAGACAGGGTACTATACCCAGAAACAATTTGTATGCATCTCGGTTAATCTTATTAGTGCATCTTGTTAGTGAGTGTAATTAGATACTTAGGATTTTAAAGCGTCGTGGACATGAATGGAAAACCACATCAACATGAACTAACTTGGAAAATATGAGAGGCGGTTTAAAATTTGGACTTTGTTACATTTTTTAAAAAGCCTGTCTCGGACGCGAGAATTTACTTTCCACATAGGAGTTTCGTTTTCAGAGACTACATCACCGGAAACACTATTATTATTCGTCATCAGGGGTCTCCGACAAATAATTAACACTATAATAGAGTATAAAATAAAAATAAAATAGCGTTAAATATGTAATGGTAAAGTGTGTGTGTAAGCAAGTAATCTATTCGAAAAGCAGAGCAAAAAAAACAATGACTGTATAGTGTAGTGGTCTAGGTGCTAGCATTCCGCGCTAAAGGTTGCGGAATCGAAACCGCTTGTCTCCTTTATATTTTTTTTCCAAACTGTATGTTATTGAGAACTTTAAATAAATTCGTGTAGATAAAGATGCGCCAGCAGTCACTTGAACTGAAAGGGATCATGGGTAATCGAGTTACGTCAGCTTGTATACGTCATGGTCGAGTGAGTTTCACTGTCAGAAATACTCTCCCTAAGCTGTTCAGCAAGCTCACCGGTTGAACATTGTAAAATGCCTACCTTCCTGTCAAGATCATAGATGAACTACAATAGTTATAAAGCGTTAATCTCGTTTAGACTTAATTTACAATCTTAAAATTACACTCATATATAAACGTCATGAATTTTGCAAAAAAATAAGGAGATACTTTAAATTTCAAACAAGCATCTTTGGCAGCTATACGACCCAGTAGTCCACTCTTGCAAAATATTCAGATCGGACTTTTTGTATTATTTCAGTGCAATGCTATTATTTTCCGACTAAATACTTCATCTATGAAATATAATCTACCGTTGTAATTATCATACCGTAGTAATAAATAAATAATGAAAACTGTTGTTAAAAACGGATACGCCAAATTATTTTAGATAAAAACGTTTACTTCTTTTCAAATACTAAGTTGGACTTTTAAAAAAAAAAGTATCAAATAATACATTTCTTTAAAACAAAACTATGAAATAATTGTTAACGTTATTTTCAAAATTATTTCAACACAATCACCTTTTTCTGTATTAAAATTGCTTTCAAATGCTCATTAAAATATGTTGTCAAGTGGTGAATTTCAGGAGATTTTAAAATTATTTTTAAAACATATAGAACACATTGTTAAAGGTATTTTCTTTGAAAGATACTATTAAGATCTTAGTTTAAAATAATGTTCGGTAATTTGGAAAATGTTTTCGCGCTCTATTTGCTACTTGTGTAGTTCAGCCGTAATGTTAATACAAATGTAGCAATATTTCGAACTTCAGGAGATATTTCCTGTTAAATAAAGAGCTTTTCGGCTCACGTGTGCTAAGTTTCTTAGCAGTAAGGTTCCCGAATCTGACATTCCTACTTCTGGGCAGTGTGCAAATTAGCAGGGGGATGCCCAAGATTTCCCGCCCCCTGGCAAAGAAGTTTCCTACCCTGACAAATTTTATTTCGTCCCTGCCAGGGATAAATTTCTTGTTCCCAGAAGAAGGTTTCGATCAAGATTAGATAGAAAATCGGAACATTTTTATTTGGCAGAAGTTTAAACTATTTTCATGGAAGTGACAAGGATATTATGAACTTTCACTAGCAGCTAAGAAGCCATTTCTTTTGTGATGTTTTTGAAGTAGCTTCATGTGAATGATTTAGTATGATTGGTTTGACTTAGAAACCCCATTTGGAAAATGGGACTGCATAGCTTCCC